>CM057085.1:15027500-15260000 GCA_029959045.1 Taenioides sp. WSHXM2023
TCTGACATGTAACTTGGCTTGATATTGTCACCTGCATGTTTCCATAGCGATACATACAGTATGTTTCATGCCATACTGTGGAACATTCCAAAACCATCTACATGCAGAAAAGAAGGTAGCAGACCGTACATCATGTGCCTTTCAGATATTGTACAAGATTTGCATTTATATCCTTGAATTGTCCCTTTTAAGTCAATCCCAAGGCCAGTGTGTTCCAGCTTGTACGTGAGTGTCATTACCTGTAAAGCCTAAGTGGGTTACATTTGATTAAAACAGGAAGACGGCAAGCCTGTTTGAAGGTTACCCTGTCTTTTTCTGTGCAGTTGTCATTCTGGTGGGCCCCTTGCACAACATGTTTGCCCTCTCTACTCCATTAGCCTAGATTAGTGGCTCTCTCCTCCTCACAGCTGCGGAGATGGGCCAGAGGATCGATTTCGTGCTGGTGTGAACTATTGATAAGAGGATCATCTAACCTGCACACAGCCATTCATTTGGAGAGAAAAAAAAAAAACCCAAAAAAACCACACAATTGCGGTTTTCACGGTAGGGTGATTACATTAAATGGTAAATGACCTTTTCCACAGTCAGGGTGTCAGATACCCTTGGTAACTAAATAGTGAAACTAACTAGTCTGGTCTATCATATGGGAGAGAATGTCATTAAAGCTCAGACGAATATAATGGACACAATATACTGTAACTTTTATCGGAAGCAGTTTGGTTATACAGTGGCCAATAGAAAATATCTGGTTATACAGTGGTCAGTAGAAAATATATGCAATTTATTTTATCCAGTATGATTCAAGCAGTGGTGTCATGATAAAAATAATTAGTTGATTTGCTGTAGGCAATGAACCACATTAGCTCAATATTACAGTTCTGAAGAGCATTTGTTTTTCATAATTTTTGTTTTTGTTTGTTGAATGGACCATTAATTATTTGCTCATCTTTAGTTGTGTCAGAAACAGCATCCAGCAAAATAGAACCACAAACTTTAAAATCTTAATCTTCTGTACTCTGTTCCCACTATAATTAAGGGTGGTCTCTATCCAAATACTTGTTGGTTGCATGTTTGCCTCGCCCTGAGCCTCCCGTTGCTGAGCAGATGAGTCTATCAGGTCTGTAACTCTGTGTTCTGAGGCGGAGTCTGTCTTCATCATGTGGTGAAGAAAATGATGAGACAATGCTGCTTGCTGGTAGGCCTGTCACAATAATTATAATATCACCTTATATTTTTCCAGCTTCCGTATATTGAACGATATTTTGGAGCTCAATTGGCAGTTTTCAGATTTTGGAATCTGATGATATAATACTCCCTGATGGGGGGGCAAGAGCCAATTTTTCCGATTAATTACATTGTACTTTCCTATGAAATATCCAAAAAGTAAAAAAATACGGTACTTAATAATTTCTATTAGTAACTAGACCCTGGAACTATACAACATCTTTTTTTTATTTATTTGAGCAATTTTATTTTTAGCTTCCCCCCCGTCTGTATTAAATAATATAGGCCTATAGAATGTCATCTGAAACCCAGCAGCATTTATTGTGGGTACATTTTCTTTGCAAAAGTGAGTCGATTTTAGCCATTTTTATGTAATATGATACGATTTGAGCTGTAGAGGGTTGGATAAATAACGTGTACGGCGAAATATTAGTTAATTCGGCCACTGATTTGTTGCAGCTCAGGCCTGTTAATGATACAGTATATTTAAAAATAGGTTTACTGGGATTATCCTGCTTTGTGTCATTGGCATAAAGTAGTTTCAGTATTATCGTTTATTGCAATATTTCTGTGTAGCGATATATCATGCTTCAAAATTTGTTATTGTGACAGGCCTACATGCTGTTTACATTTGTGCTTCGTGCTAAGGCTGAATGCTTCATTGAAATACATGCCTTAGTTGTTTATTTGACGCAGTTGGGCCTTGGTTTTATCTGCATTCCTATAATCTTCTCCACAAAACCTCTTCTTATCTAAACGGGTATGTAAATACGTGGAATTGCTGCTGACAAACTCCAGTGTAATAATGTGAAATATTGTGTCTGGATGGTTTTGTAGGCCACAATCAGAATGACATCTGTTAGACCGCACAGTACGAGTGAGAAGTGTAAAATTTGTCATCAGACTGCAATTGTATAAAAATCCTTATTAGTTTAATAAGAGATCATTTGAATTAAGTTTGAGGCATTTTATTTTATTTTTAATTTTATTTTTATTGATTTTAATATTGCACAAAACAAAAAACTAGTGCCTAGGCCCCACCCCTCTCTCTACATGCCAAAGTCCAGGAAGGGTGTCTATATCTGTGCAAAATGACATTGCTTAGTTTGAGGTATTTTTATATATTTGTGGTCTTTCTGATATATATTTTTTTCATAAAAGCATTTGGAAGCTTATTATGGTTTGGTTACGAATCATGTATTTTACAAATCATTATTTTTATGTTGCTTACAAACAAACCATATTTTTTGTTTAGTATGAGGCAACACAACTATTCCCCAAACTAATCTCCAGTGACTTTAGATGCAATTCACAGGAATGTATTTTTTACCATTTCCAGGCAAACGCCATAAAACAAGTAATAATTTTTAGCGCAGCGTGGGCTCTGTAGTATCCCATTAGCGCTGCTCCCTGCTGCACAGTGAGGACACGTGCACAGAAGAGCGCAGAGGGAAGATGCACTCAAAGAGCCTTTGTGTGAGGGGCAGGACTGGCCCAGAGGCAGAGCTGGAACAACCCCGAGCTCCATAAGACCAGGGCCACACGGGACAGAGCTGTTGGCATCCGAAGAGAGTTTAAAGGTCCTATATTATGCAAAACTCCCTTGATTCAGCCTTTATATCATACATGCACAAACACAACAAAGACATATACCTGAAGTTATGTTTTGATTCACTTGCACTCTCGGGATGTTGTCCTTTAGTTGGTCAATTAGTCCATGGTGTTTTAGTCTGTTTAATATTTTATCAGCAGAAAGGTAAAAGCATGGAGAGCGTTACCTGGAATTTTGGAAGTGACTGGATAGTCTAATCTGCTTTTTTATTTAAAGGTCCTATATTATGTTAAGTTGATTCTTGTGAGCTGTAAATCATGTTATAATGTTGTTACCTCATCAAAAACATCCCCAGAGTTGTGTTTTGTTTCATTCACACATGTTCCTGTTTACAGTATGGGTGTAGTTGTTTGTGAGTTAGATCTTAATACTTTGGAGAGCTTTTGCCTAATCATTTATCAATGGGCAGGGCATGTATTTAGCCCTACTGCACACACTTTAACACATTAAAAACGTTGAATGTTTTTAATGTGTTTTTTTTAATGTTCTTTCAATGTTTTTAAATGTGGTAGTGATGATGCCATGATAAGCTTTTCTGCTGAACTCATGCAATTGTATAATGGTTTTATGGAAGACATTGGCATTATTTGGCTATTTTGTAAGAATCTTTTACTGTGAAAATTTTGTGACACAGTCAGTGATGTAAGACTAAGAGACACATGTAATGTCTAAGCATTTAAATAAGCATCACTTTTCAGTATAGTTTTTTTGCAGCCTGCAGCCCTATAGGAAGGTAACATTTTTGGGGCTTTGAAGTCCATGGAGGGTAATGCAGGACAGTGGTGCTTTGATTTGTAATGGACGCCATAAAAGTGGGGAAACTCCCTCTGGTCCACTCTGATCTCTGCTCACACCTGAGGGGCCAGAACATAATGCTGTCACAACCAAACACGAGTCCACAGTCATGATCTACAGACACGCGCACCTGGAGAAGTTCAAATTTCACCTTTAAGACAAACCACACAAAAGGTATGATAAAATGATACAATTTATAGGTGTTTTATAGCTTAGTAGAGTTGAAGAAAAGACAGGAGACAGAGCTGCTGCGTTGAAGTTCTCTTTGTTCATTACAAGGACAAATGGTGAGCACACCAGAGGGACAGCTCATGCTAGATATATTTCAAGGTAACGTTCATATTGAGGTAGTTACTTTTGAAATGTACATTGAAGGGATCGTAAATATAAGACCAAAGAAAGGTTCACACAAGTTAATTAAATATGTTTGACTATTGCCATATCAGTTAGACTTGGATGATTAGGTAACAATTAAAGAAGATGTCTGGCATTGAATTAACCTTATTGTATGAATCACTGCGCAGATTCCACTGACTAATGCAGCAGCCGCCAAAGAGGTTTTTAGCCATGTTTTTATTTTATATTTGAATCATTAAAAAATGCCTCCAGTTCAATGAAGTATTCAAACAGTTTTTTGTAGTTTGCATTATCTGCTTTTATCTGAGGGACAAAGAATGTATTTAAATCTATTTAACCCATTCCTAACTCTCATAAACCCTTGGCACATCGCTGAAATTCTAAAATTTCAGGCACATGCACATGTGTGGCAGAAAATTTTTTTAATTTTATTTTATATACTATGCACTTTGCTCACCTTTTCATGCAATCCCTGTACTTTTAATTGTGCATGGTCTCTCTCTGACTGGGTGAGCTTTCCCATTAAAAAAAATAAATAATAATAATAATTAAGATCCTTGCTCTGATATGGGGATAATACATTTTTTCTTCACATTCAAATTTATCAACAAGATGAATATAATTTATTGAATATCATGGTGTTTTGCCTTTAAAATAATGATTGCTTGTTAGTGCATGGGTTATGAGACTGTTACTTTCTTGGTCACATGAAGCCTATTATAGCACTAAAGTATTGGATAACTGTTACATAATTAAGTCCTTTAACACTGACTTTATCACTGATCTTCCTCATGTTTCTTCTGTTTGTTCACTCATGTCCTGCAGCAGAGTAGTGTATTTTTGGGCTGTTGTGATTCTTATATGAGCAGAACATTTACTGCCTCATCACTGATTTAAGAGGCTTCCATCTTTGTTCAACTTTTCTCTTGGTGTCTTTGCTTTGATTGTGTCACTTTTTTGACAGTCCTTCAAGGCTTAGAGAGAAGGTACAATGGAGTAGGTGTTTGGTGTTTAGACTATTTTAAAATGTGTCTTGAAAAAGGTTATTTCATTGCAATTATGTAAAGTATGCTTCCCCTTCATCCCCTTTGTCTGTTTGCATCTCGGTAATGCTCCTGCCGGCAGTCATCTAGCTGATTTCATGGCTTTTTACTCAAACACAAAGACTTTATTCTGACTGTTCAGCTCCAATCCTCCTTCTTTCCTCTCTCTCCTCCTCTCGCCTCCTCTTCACATCAGCTGCCCCAAGACCCAACATAGCGCCACATTTTCCATTGTATTACCTCATGCTTCTCAGTGTTAGAAAATGACAAAGACCAAACCAAAAAGACAGCATATAGTTGCATTATTAGCATGTAAAATTAGGCTTGGTGTCTCCATCTTGGGCAAGGCTTTGAAGTTTGTCCAAAACGCACTTGGGGAGAGGAGTCGGGGGTGGGTGGAAAATGTAGGTCATACAGTAGAAGACAATTCAAAGATGCTGATAGAGCACAGACATTCTCACAATGAGGTTTGACACTAAAGGCACTGTTTTTTTTTGTATCTGGCTAGAAGGGGACAAAAAAATGATGCCTCAACATTCTGCTTATTTTGCAAGTTCAAAAAGCTTTATTGACAATATTGTAAAGAAACAATGCATTTGCAGTTTTGCTGTGAATAATGTGAGTAACTTGGCTCAGTAGTGTCGCTTGTTTACATGGAGATGGATAAGCTTAACGGCGTTCTGTGGAAAATTCCATGCAAAATAATAACATTTCCATAGAGATAAGCAAGTGGTGGACCCTCCATCAGGAAAATTACATAGTGCACCTTAAGTAAGTTTTAACAGTAGATAATATCTGAAATATATTGTTTGCAATTATTAAAATATTGCATATTTTCTTCTCTTGTATATTGATGATTTTCTGTATCACCCATCCATATTACCTTGCCCATGGACACAACCACATCATCCGCAGATGGATGGCACAACTGCAGACTGGTGAATCTTCTATGTTGCTTTGAGTTAGCTGGTAAAGTTAGCCTCAGTCAGTAGCAGCAGAGGCAGTTGTGTAGTTTGCTGGTGCAGCTTTTCACACTCGTTGTATTTGCCAGCTGCCGTGGTCTGAACTCACGTCACATGAATCTCTTTGTTTTGGTTTAGAGCGGACATAAAACCCGGCTCTGTTACATTGAAACAAAGGCTGATTATAACCCACAAACCACTCACTGCGTGCAAGGCTCCAATACATTTATTTATCTGCAATATTATTTTATTTTTGCTTCTCAAACTGCGGTACAGGGACTAATGGATTTATTTCTACATCTTGCTTTGAGTTTATTCAGTCCTTGTGTAGACTTGACTTGTAGCCACAACTCCAGGATATTCCTGCTGTGAATCTGTTCACTTCTGTATTTTGAGGCAAGATTGATTAAATATTTTTTAGGAGATATTGCTACAGAAAAATATATTAACAGCAGCAATAGAATATTGAAAATGGATCTAAAAACAAACATATCTTGAAGCTCAAGGATATCAAGATATGCTAAAAATAAATTAGTTTAAGGTACAGTAGGGTAAAGAACTACATACATACAAAACAGTTATGTACTATAATAGAAAACTGTATACAGTGGTTTAGTTTCTTGTTTAGTTTTGCCTTGCCTATGCATATTTATCACTGCCTCTTTAGATTTACATGCTGTAGCCACTGGGGTCTTCTGACACACTTCCTCCTCAGAAGTGGGTTACAGCATAAACATGTTGCCAGGCAGAGACACTCAAAGACTGCAGGAACTGGAGTGACCCACTGAACTCAAATCACATCCACTGAGCAATTTGTCATACCCTATGATAATGAACCAGATCAGTGCATGTTGCATTTGTAGTAAGGTTTCATTGACCTATTTCTGCCCTAAGCAAACAAAAATATACAGTAAAAAAGCTTGCCCTAGCTCTTTAATTTTGCATATTGTTATTAAGGGGATATATTACAGTATTTTCTGATCTATGTCATGTTTCCTCAAAACAAACATACCTGAAGTTTTGTTTTGTTTCATTCACATTTTACACACATATTTAGGCTAAGTTCTTCTCAAACTGAAAACACTGTTTCACCTTGTGATGTCATGTGGCAATACAGTAAGTGCTCTATGTGTTTTTAAACTCCATACATTTTCACTATAATCATTTGGATAATTTCAGCCCTTCACTGCCAATCTCTACTGAACTACAGTTAAAAGGTAGCTGCTGAAAACTTGAAACTTAGTAGACAGACTAATAATAAAGGATTACTCAAAACATGTGAGAATGAAACAAAACACAACTTCAGGTATGTTTTTGAGGATTTAACAGCATTCAAACATGGCTTTTTGTTTTAATTGGCTCGTGTATTAACAAGACAATATGTGTATAATAGCCAACTTGATTTCACTTAAAACAAATAAAAAGGAATAATCTAATTGGACCTTGAGGCGTAAGTTTTGCCAGCTGTGGTTTTGGTGATTTGCTGAGTTGTAAATTGTACACTTGGGGGACAAAATAAAATTAGAACCGTCTAAAGAAAGATTTGGAAAATAAAAGTTAGCCTGATCTCCTATCTCATTTTTCAAATATGTGATACATTTTGAAATGAAAACTATTGTTAATAATTTAAGTGCAACAACTATTACTTTATGGTCAATGAGATTTTTTAAGTTTGTAAACCAAATTAAGATCACTTTGCATAGTCCACTGTTGTCATGACAATGGTGTCATTTGCTAATGAATGAAGTCCTCATTGTGCTCCTGGTGTGTTTTTAATTAGACGACCAGTGACTCGCTGTGCACAGATCCAGGTCACCATACATGCAAAGCTCTGCAGCATATGGAAGAGCAATAGCATGAACAATAGTATACAAAAGAGAGTGAATTATATTAGTCTAGTAAAATACTTTGGCTGCTTTTCGACTTTCTTGTTGAAGAATATAACTGGATAACACCACTATAAAAACAATAAAACAATAAAAATGCTTTTCTCTGTGGAGATTTTATTGCTTTCTATCTTCATGGAGACCAGGTATTTTTGAGCAATAAAACCAACTGTAATTGAATAGATGCAAGGTAGAGCTATTTAATGCCATATTGTGGAACATTCGAAGCAGAGAAATGACATATCCATAGAAAAAGTTACATAGTGCACCTGTAATGTAACTTATCTACATATACAAATTTATACAGAGAACCAACATCAGCTAAAGAATAGCACTGTAATAGAAATGTGTCTAATAAATGACAGAATTATTAAGGCATACATGGGCATATAAGGCATATAATGAAATTAGCATACCAGAGTTAGTACCACAGTCTCAGTGTACTCAGCCTGTCCATGTGGTGTTCAGTGGGAGTGTGTTTTGTACACCAGCGGTCATCTTCTGCAGCTGATGGATGGAGGTGCTTGGTCTTCGTCACAGATGATGACTGAGAGAGAGCAAACGGATGGAGGCTGTGAGAAAAGAGGAGAGATTACAACCTTCAGAGAGAGCAAAGAAGAGGAGGCGAGAGAGGAGGAGAGAGAGAGAGGAAATAGTAAAGTGGGAGAAATTGTGTATTGAATTTGACCCATCAATTTACAAGTTTGTGAAAAACTATGAGAAAAGCATTTGAGTTGCAAAGTTCTATTTAGCGTCTTTTTGAAGAGCTTTATGTGACAGAGGGAGTGAGAACCAGACCGATATACGTCTGAATAAGAAATACAGAGAGATATCAGTCACAACTTACCAAGAAAATGGTTTACAAGAGCTTTAGCTTGACGAATGAAGATTTTCAGAGAAATTGGTAACCATTTTACATTCTACTAGAATTATTTTTAAACCTTTTACTTTTTACTTCTACTTGACAGTTATACAGTCCCTGACAAAAGTCTTGTCGCTTATCCATTTTGTAGAAACAAAAGCTTATAACCTGACTTTAAATTAATCAATTGGTTTTAGAAATGTCTCATATGAAAGCTAAAACCCTCCCAAATTATGCTCAAAATACTAAAATAAATTTGCTTCACTGAAGAAAGATTGATCATTTAATGAACACAGAAAGGTCAGATTTTGACAAGACAAAAGTCTTGTCGCCTTCAGAAAATTGAACAAATAATTTACTTCAAATACAAAAATATGTTGCATAACGTCAGTGAATTAAGTAGTGGTGCTGTGAGATCCATATTTAATATCTTGTATGACTTCCATGAGCTTGAAGGACTGCATCCATGCGGTTCGACAATGATTCATACAATTTGTTGATGAAGTCATCAGGAATAGCAAAGAAAGCAGTCTTACATGCCTCCCAGAGTTCATCAAGATTCTTTGGTTTTGCCTTCCATGCTTCCTCTTTCATTCTACCCCAGACATGCTCAATGATGTTCATGTCTGGTGACTGGGCTGGCCAGTCCTGGAGCACCTTGATCTTCTTTGCCTTGAGGAACTTTGATGTAGAGATAGAAGTATGCGATGGAGCACCATCCTGCTGCAAAATTTGACCCCTTTTATGGTTGGGAATGTAAGAGGTAGCTAATACTTCTTGATATTTTAGGCTATTGATATTGCCTTCCACCCTGCAAATGTCTCGCACACCCCCATACTGTAACCCCAGACCATGATTTTTCCGCCACCAAACTTAACTGTTTTCTGGGTGAATCTTGGATCCATGCGGGCTCCAGTACGTCTCCTGCAATATTTGCGGCGGCTGTGATGTAATTCAACCGAGGATTCATCTGAGAAATCTGCCACTTTTCCAGTGTCCATCCTTTTAGCAGGCTGTGGGCCTTGGCAAATGCCACACGGTTTTTTAATTGCCTTTTGTTTAGTGCTGGTTTCTGTGCACTGATTCGACCATGGAGGCCATTTCGAGACAGAATTCTACAAACTGTTCTGGTTGACACAGGGACTTGAGGTGACCAGGCCTGGTGGAGCTCTGCTGCAGTGGAAAAGGGGCTGGCCTTGGATTTTCGAATCAACAAACGGTCCTCCCGAGCAGTTGTCTTGCGGGGTCTGCCGGACCTGGGCTTGTCAAAAACATCTCCAGTCTTTTCAGATCTTTTTCTTATTCTTTGTACTTGACGCTGAGACACATTGAAGGTGTCAGCCACCTCAGCAGTGGATCTGGTCTTCAGCCTCTTGATAATTAACGCTTTGGTCTCAGGGTGGATCTTAGGCATGTTGTCAGAGGTCAAGTTGCAGTTGATGTGAAGGTCTGGTGTGCTGGGGTTCTTTTTATACACACCCACTAATTGATTGATCAGTAACTGATCACAGGTGAGGCTGTAATCTAGGATTGGGTGCATCATATGACAAGGCGACAAGACTTTTGTCTTGCCAAAATCTGACCTTTCTGTGTTCATTAAATGATCAATCTTTCTTCAGTGAAGCAAATTTATTTTAGTATATTGAGCATAATTTGGGAGGGTTTTAGCTTTCATATGAGACATTTCTAAAACCAATCGATTAATTTAAAGTCAGGTTATAAGCTTTTGTTTCTACAAAATGGATAAGCGACAAGACTTTTGTCAGGGACTGTATTATCGGCCTTTGGAGAAAAGCATGATTCTTTGTTTAATGTCCAGGGTCTCAGTCCACGCTCTTGTCTTGCTGGGCGGTGCCTCTCTGCTGCTGCTGCTGCTGTTTCCTCTGAGCATTTCCTCTATAGCAGCTCAGTACAGCCTCGCACACACACACGCACACACATACACACACATACACACATAATAATAGTACTACTACTACACATGCTTCAGTTTTACTACACAATGGGGACGAGACAGAGCAAGGTGTTTCCTGTGACCTGAGCCACTGCTGTGTCGGCACAAACTGAATACATCTCCAGTCACTCAGGGGATACATCAAACCTTTTAAAATAGTATTGTTTTTTATTATTGATTTTGAATAGTATACTGAGCTACATCTTTTTCCAACAGTGGAATATTTTAGCAGATGTAAGATCTGGAAAAAAATACCACATTTTTCTGACAAGCACTGAGATGTGTCCAGAAAAGACATGTCCAGAAAAAAATAACAAAAAGACATCAACTTGCAAACTAATACAAGCATCACATAACATAACATTTGTTTGTAAAGACCTAAACTACAGCGTTAGCAGTTTTATGCAGCTGTTTGTGGAGGAAATTGTGGTACTTCAAAAACTGTAGCCTTTGTGATTTGCTAATTGTGTCCATTCAAATTGCGATTTGGTTATGGTTACTCTTGCAGCCTTAGCTAAAAAGATTATATTATACAGGTTGATGTATTACAACATAATGTCCATAAATTATATGTAGTAGACCCTAGGTTATAAATAAAAGTATGTCTCTCATGTTATTAACATTTGATAAGTCCAAGTAGCATTAGCTTCTTTTCCCAGGAACTACAAAAGCTAGCAGTAGCATCAGCAGTACACTGTGAACTCTGTCTAGTTTTATGATCTCCTTTGTAAGCCATGTCATATGTCTACTTGTAAAATGTGTTAATCTTGCTGTGAGCATAGGTCCTCCTTAGTCACACAGCTAAAGTGATTCGCCTCTTGCCAATTACCTCCTCTCAGCAGCTAAATGTGTGAACACGAGTGGAAAGTGCCATGTTTAAATCTGTGATAGTTATGCCTTATTTATGCCTGGCCCATGGTTTATTGATGTGCCTTTAGAGCATTTGCAGAGGGATTGAATATTGGATTAAAAGCAGTGGATGGTTTATTTATGAGTTGTGAGATATTTTGGACAACTCAAGGCCAGAGGAATTCCTCACAAATGTGAATTTATGCAGCGTAAACTGAGATGTTGTGCAAGTGTGAAGGTTTTTCTGTGTCTGTTTTTGAAGACATGAATAAAAGCTAGTATAATCAAAATCTTGTGCCAGTCTCTGTGCTTAGTATAAACACTGTATTCACTTAGAAAGCAAACAAAAAGTGCCACATATGCCACACAATTAATTACCATGGACCAACACTATTACTGGTATTGGGACAAATAATTCATGTTCATCTCTTTGTCCTGTAGGTGGTGCAGTTCCCTGTGATGGAGAAGATGAAGCGGTTTAAGAAGCGCTTGTCGTTAACGCTTCGTTCAAGTCAAACAATCGACGAGTCTCTGTCAGAGTTGGCCGAACAGATGACCATAGAGGACGGAGGCACCATGGACAATGGTATGGCTCAATAATTTGAAAGATTGCATGACAAAAATATTGCAATTGTGTTGTTCAGTTTGCCATATTTTCCCCAAATCCAGTTTTAAGTTCACAAGAAATGTTATTATCTGCTAAACTAATACGAAAATCAAATGCATTTCACAAGGTTTGTAGACTTTGTGACAGTTTTGTGTTGGAGAAACAGGAAGATTTAACTCTCTGTAGAGAACGATATTGCATTTTTGATTAGGTACACATAGGGCTTTGCAATTAGGTTAATTTTAATGAAGACTGAGATTGAATCATTTCTAACCGTCAATGATCAGCCTGGGCCTTTTAAATTGAAATCTACTGTCAGTAAAAAGCAT
Source organism: Taenioides sp. WSHXM2023 (assembly GCA_029959045.1). NCBI lineage: Eukaryota > Metazoa > Chordata > Actinopteri > Gobiiformes > Gobiidae > Taenioides > Taenioides sp. WSHXM2023. The sequence goes on from CM057085.1 coordinate 15,039,981, forward strand.
GTGGTTCATAGGCCTGTCACGATAACACATTTTCATTCACGATATATTGTTACAGAGAAATATTGCAATAAATTATCATATTGAAACTACTTCAGGCCACTAATTAAGGTTTAAACAAAGCAAAATAATCCCAGTAGATCGTTTTTAAATAGACATTATCATTGAAAGACATGAGCTGCAACATGTAGTATTCTGCAATAACTAGCTGCAGAATACTAAATTCAACTCTCTGCAGCTCAAATCTTATTGTATTACAACAAAAATAACAAAAACCTCCCCACTTTTACAAAGAAAATGTACCTACGATAAATACTGAGGCCCAAAATATATAATTCCAGCTTTCATATATTGAACTATAAGGAAAGAAAAGTCTAGTAATACATTCATTTTGCAACCTTACTACCAAAGGCTCCACAGCTCTGGAGTGTTTAGTATTCCATCTGCGATTCTCTTGTAGTAAATATTTGTAGGTAATCCCTCACGGATGACACATAGCAAAGGAAATACCAGTAGTTTCTTGTTTTTTAGCATATCCTCTTCCTCTCCCCTCTTTCACTTCCAAACACATAAGAGCTGTGACTGTGTTGGCTCTGTCCCGTGGGGCGTTAAATAATGCAGTTGATAAAAACAGAGAGACTTGGACTGGAGTGAAGTGTGTGTGTGTTATGTAACTTGAGGAGACACAGCCTAGAGACTTGTACAGTAGACTATTGAGCTGCTAGGTACAACCTCTGGCGTCAGATTGTTGCTAAGGTAGTTGTTTATTTATAGGTCTCACAACTTCTCAAGCTATTCTGACTGTGCAAAATTAACACGCTTTTTCTGTTCTAGCACTCTGAAAATGAGCTGTAGAACTTATGAGCAGGCCTATATGCTGTTTTACACACTTTTGATTAATATAATAAAAAGTACATTTTCTTAAAATGTTACACTGATGGTTTCTCATCTCATACCTGGAGTTGTGTTTTATTTTATTCATGCCTGTTTGAGTAGTGTTATATTCTGCTGCATTTCTGTGAGCATTGGCTAACCAAGGATGAACTATTCAACACACCCTTCAGTGTATTATTCCTTTATTCACAACTGAGTATAGTACTACTTGTACTGAATAACTAATCCTCCATTCTACAGTGCAGAGTTTGATCTTTGGTTGGCACAGACATAATAATATATAGCTAATTTTTACCTTAAATCGTTAAGTCTTAATACTGGCCACTGTCAGTCTAAGCATACGAAGAGGGTTCAATCAGTATGACACATTGGATTATTTGACCTTTGAAAAACAGTTTTTAACTATTCTTTCACTAGTTCTTTTGTATTTTTCATTTACACTAAAGGAACTATATGTAGCCTGCACGCTAAAAGTTACTACATTCACAACTTCAAATGTTTTGTCAGTGCCTTAACCTGAATATAGAGCACACAAATGTTTCCCAGTGTAAGGAAAGGCCATGTCTCATGTGAAAACTCAGAACCGCTGCTGGGGTTTAGGTAAAGGATTCAGATCAGAGAGTCCTTTTAGGTTTTAACCAGCTGGATTTCAGCATTGAGAGACTCATGTGAGGTTTATTCTGCTTTCTGATTGTAGTGGTCTGAAGCATTATAAAAGTATATAAAAGTATAAGTATACAGACTCTTCAGGTATCTTTTTGATGTAGGAACAACTTTGAAGTAGAAAGTTTTCCTGTGTATTTTTTTCTAATGCATACATATTTAATTTATGAGGAGAGTAAAATTTGAGTGCTTTGCTACAAAATAAGAAGGTGCCCAGAGCTCCAGACTGTCCATTATCGCGTGCAGGCAGAAAATGGTTTACTACCGCTTTTCCTGTTTCTACAGCCAGCTTTATGTCCCGTGACCTTTTCAACTCACAGTGCAGAGCCTTAAAAGACAGCGACAACTCTACACTCTGCATTAAAAATTCAAAGGTGTGAGAACGAAGGGCCTGTCTACTTTAAAAATAGCTCCTATTAGTCTGAAATGTCAAAGACTAAGCAACAGCATTTTAACAACTCACAAATTCTAAGAAGTAGCTATGGACCTCTGAGATGCTACAGACATTTTACACTAAATGTGGCAGAAGACCTTCCAGTGGCAATACGTCGAGAGAATGGCCAATGTCATCACTGAAACAACAGCTCAAAGTAAGAGTGAGGTGTAGAAGAGGCTTTCCTGTTGTCTCCAGAGCTCCCCTGGATTCCCTTAGACAGTGTTGCTATGCTGTGGCTGCGGGGCACAGAGGAGTTTTTGTCCAGAGGGCAGTTACTCACCTCAAACTGGCCTGACATTGGATTCAATGACCCTATCTGACCAGTCCTCCTGTTTAACTGCACTAACCTTTGACTGAGAGACAATGGCAACTGAGAAGCACAGTGGAAATGATCAAACTATGGTGCAGGTTCCTTTGACAACACAAAGACTCATTATGAGTCTTTGGCTTCAATCTTTGGTGTTGGTTTTGCTTGAGTTTTTCATATGTATGTACCAACTAGATTGTATAGAAACTTTAAATAATAATAGCCGGTATAACAGCTGCTATAGCTTTTCATGTTGTGTTTTTGTTTTTTGAGCACTGAAATGATCAAAGACTTTAAAAACGTGAAGAAGAACTTCCTAAATAAGGAAGCTACCACCATCATTAAATATTTTGAGTGCTTGTGAATGAACAAATATACAGGACTACTCAAATGTGTGTGAACAAACTAAACACAACTCTATGTATATTTTACATTACAACATGGTTAAAAGTTAAAGCACTGATGTAGCAGGTAATGGCCCTGTTGAAGTGGTATCTATTACATGTTTCTGAAGTGGTTCTTCTTTAGCACTGTTTACTTAAGCTTAATTGTGTTTCAGAGCCCTTCATGAGGAACGGCCGGCCCCCCACGTCCCACAGCATGCACTCCTTCCTGCACCAGTACACAGGCTCCTTCAAAAAACCTCCGCTCAGACGACCTCACAGCGTCATCGGGGGATCGCTGGGCTCCTTCATGGCCATGCCCAGAAATGGCAGTCGATTAGGTAACATACAACACCCCCAAACTTTTATATAAGTATATGCACAAGATTTGAATTTATATTTCCTTATGTATCTAATCTAATATTTTACCAAAAATATTTTAAAATAAGAAAACAAACGGTGAAGATGACAATGCTTGTAGTATATGAACTTACTTGTGATAGAGTAAAAAGCAGACAAAAAAGGTCTGAGGCACTCTGTTGGAAATATTAATAAAAGTCCTTTATTGGTTACATGGGAAGGGTCAACGTGTCAGGGCATATGATGATTCACAATATCTTAACCTTTGTACACTGCAAATGAACATGATCATGGACATTTGTTACCACATAGCTAGTTCGCCTTTATTTGAATTTCAAATCAATGAATGGGAAATTTACTTCCAGAACCTGAGCAGGCTTCAAGGAGAGCGGAACTGTTCTTTTGGTTCTCGAGCATTTCATCAGTAGTCCAATCGGAAAGGAAAAAGAACAAATAAACAAATTTTAAAAAAATTCTCTATCAGAGCAGATGACATTCACTGTATATGCTCTCATTTTACATAATCAGCAACCTGTTGAATGACATGATTTCAGTGATTATTTCTGACTCACTCCAGCTCAACACACATGGAGCAGATGGTATCCGGGAGCAGACAGGAAGTGTGTCACTGCCTCCAAATTTCCTCGTTTTGGCAAATCCCAGTTTTTCAATCAGGCCTGCCCCTCAAGTCCCAGCTCCTGTGCTTCAGTGACACATGCGAGGGGCCACACAGAAACACATGGCATGATTTCTGGTGTGATTTGATTAATCCAACAGAACAAGAGAAAAAATTACAAAAAGAGAAATGAGCGATTAGTGAAATAACATCACTTCCAGGGTTGAGAGGTGGAAGGAAGAATGATTCACTGAATGAGGCGGTGTAGAAGTGTGAGAAAGACTTGACCTCAAATTAGGGGGCTGCAAAAAATGGTCTGGAAGTCAATATTAAAATGAATGCCCTATTACTCCGCACAGCCAACCTTACAGATCTGAACAACAGGGCCATTGGACGCATTGCAATCTCCATAGAACAGGACCCGCTGAGTGTACTGTAATGTCTGTTGTAAAGTGTCTGTGTTTGTTGTGCTGTGTTGTTGCTGTATATGTCAAAGGAGCTCTGTGTGCATGAAAATGAGTTTCCCCTTGGGGACAATAAAGTCTAAAGTCTACCCAATGAAAGGAGGAACTAGGTATTAAAATCTTTCTAACTAGTTCTTAGCTTGAAGAAAAGAAACAGAAAATTATACTTCAAACTATTCAGCAATTTTTTGGTGTATGTGAGATTTTTATATTATTTTTTTTTTTTTTTACCAGACAATGGCTTTTAAGCAAACAAACCTGCACTTTAATCTGCCTTGTATGAATGCAGCAACATGAACTATAATAACCAATGAGGTGCATTTGGTCTTCTGATAATAAAATAACACGGCACAAACATATTAAGTTTTGGTGTAGGCCAGTGTGCATTGTCTCTGATAAACAGATAAATAAATAAACTAAACAAATAATTTTAAAAATTATTTGGACTATGAATTTATCCATTATTGTTTAAGCACAGTTTCAAATGCAGTAGGTCTGGTAGTAGTGGCTCCTTTTTAAATGTTGAGTTAGCAGTAACTGACATTTTGTTAAATAATTTGTAATTAAAGTTACTTGTACTCATCTCTTCATACCTTAAAAAAATATATCAACCACGTTGTCTGTCGAAGCATCAGCCCCATATCTATATAAATAGGATGATACCTGCAAAGGATTGTAAGATAATTTTAAATATTTCCCAATAATGCTCAATAATTTGCCATTGTCACCTTTATACATGTAATTACTCATTATTTCAGGCTTTTCTGACACGTTTCCTGACACTGTTTTCTGACCTTTGTCATGAGTTGGACCCTAATCCTTGCTCTAATGACATTGCTATTTCATAACCATTGTTGTAGATGTCCTAAGCAGATGGGAGCTTTACTAAAGAAGAGCTAATTTCACTGTAGTGTGGCAAAGTAGGGGCTGCCAATAGACCATGTCCTAATTAGAAAGCCTTGGATCTAAAAACAGGGCGCTCAAGTGGGACAGTGCGGATGGAAGTGTGAAGCCTTGTTAACAGCATGTCTCAAAATTAAACTGGAAATGGGAACAGTGAAAAAGTCACGTTACATCAAACAAATGATGTGGTGAAAGTGAAGAATTACAGAACTGGTTCCAAAAAACATAAAATTAATTATAATATTTATTTAATAATTATTTTTAGGCCTGAACAGGACTTGTGTGCATGAGATGGAGACAATACATCCAAAGAAGTAAAGATACTTTTGATGATTAAAGGAACACTACGTAACTTTTTCATTGGGGTCCATTTTATAGCTTAAAAATACCTAGAAAACAGGCCTTCTGACTGTGAGCAGGGTTGCCTCTTGTAACTTAGTCTGGTTTGGTCTCCATAAAGATAGAACGGTTTAATTACATACTGTGAAACATTCCAGACAAAGCAATAACATCTCTATGGAGAAAAGCATTTGATGGACCCTTCATCAGAAAAGTTACCCAGTGCACCTTTAAACCTTGCGGGCAATATTGAAATAATATAATTTCTCAATATTTTTTCTAGAGTATCCCATTAATGACATTCAGAAGATATTTGGCAAGCCATCTGAAATGTGCGAGAACATGTCTTTCTTTAAATATTTTAATTGCAATATAAGAATTAGATGAAATTACAGACTGAATGGTCTTTATTAGTAAGTCCCAACACCTGCAATTAATATTAAATGCATCAGATGTTCACTGCAGAGCAAAATCTCTGCCTCTGTGGAGTCGTATTGTGTATTGAGCAAACAATAATGAGCATATTTCATATGAACAAAGGGAGGAAATAAAAAGATAAATAAAAGGTTATTCATTTAGCTAGAAAAGGGGAGTCTTTGAGGAGTGGAAACTAGAGCAGATGAGATCACTTTGAGACTGAGCAGGTAATACAGGAATGTTGGACCAGGCGTTCAGATGGGCCACTGCCTAAGAAAACAGCAGAACTGGGGCAAGTGGTGAAGTCGATACAATGGAAAATGGTTCGCAGTTTTTAAGAAATGTGTTTTGGAATCATTTTAATGCAACTTTACCTTTAACCTTTGAGAAGGGAGGCTGGACGTTTTGACCTTGCATCAATAAAATGTTATTTTAATATAGTTTAGACTGCTTCCTCTTTCTGCTGTAGGCCTGTCATAACACATTTTGAAGTGCATTATATTTCTCAAGTAAATATAGACAATAAACGGTAATACTGAAACTAATTTATGCCGGTGATGCAATAGTCCAAGAGCAGATTTAAACCACAAAAAACTATTGTAAATCTACAATATTGTTAAAAAATCATGAGCTGCAATAAATAAATGGCAGAATGATGTACTCAGTTTGTATCTGTAATGAGTCATAGAAGTAATTAATTTGACCTTTTATGTCTCAAATCTTATCATATAGACAAAAAATAACCACAAATTTCCCAATAATGCAAAGAAAATGTACATGCCAAAAAATTGTTCCATCTTTCATATATTGAACGATAAGTCAACATGGTAATAATTATGACAGGCCTAGCTGTACAATAAACACATACTATACTATTTTCCCATTAATACAACACAGATCATATATTTGTTTACTTGCTCTTTCCCAGATTGAGGAGTGAGCAGTTTGCTTAATAACAACACTATTTCTGCATACACAGAATATTCCTAATTCTAGAAGGTTAAAGCTTTTAACGATTTTCCACTTTCTCCTGGTATGAAAATTCCTGTGAAATTGCCCCTAGTTTAGTGTGTATTCTCCATCAACAGGAGCTATATGGTATTTTAGGGAGTCTCGGTGCCACCTCTTTGCCTCCACATGTGATGAGAAGCGTGTGGTTGGAGATGACAGGGCGGATTTCTCCCTCATTAACTGTTTGTGTGAGACTGTGGTTGTGGCTCTTATTTGGATTTTACAGCTGAGATTCTGCGCTTGGGACAGTTTTATGGTTCTGTGCAGAGGAAGTGGAGATCTGCCTCAGGGATATCCCGGGTGGGCAGGGGTGCTTTCAGGGCACGTAGGAAATCGTAACTTGCAGAAATATTTTACATCTTAATTGCAATCTGTTGTTAAAGTTCCCATATTACACAAAATTGACTCTTGTAAGCTTTAGGTCATTTTAGAATGTTATAAAAAACATATCTGGAGTTGTTTTATTTCATTCATACATGTTTGTGCAATCCTTTATTATTACTCTGTCTACATCTCCAAAGCTCAAAATGCTCTGTTCCACATTGTGATGTCATGTAGTGGTAGTTTTCAAGTTAACAGCTACCATTTATCTTTTAGTTCAGAAGAGATTAGTAATTCCAGGGCTGAAATCTTCCAAATGATTTTAGTGAAGGTGTATGGAGTGTATGGAATGAAACGAACAACTCCAGGTATGTTTTTGATGAGGAAAAATCATTATAACATTGATCAGAAAATGGCATTATATGGGCTCTTTAACATGTAATAGACAATCTGGTCTTGTTTTGTGTATATTTTCCCTCTTTTTTAAACACAAATAAGTAAAAACTAATAAATATTGTTATTACCATTATGAAAGTTACAGATCATTTACATTCTCTCTAACTGACATCCTCTATAGAGAACTCCTTCATTGTGAACCAGAACAATCCTAATTGGAAGTGGAAATAGCATTGTGAGTCACAGAATGAACATGCTGTAACTAAAAGCTGAATTGCTCTTTCGAAACTACTGTTGAAAAGAAAATTTCAGCTTGCAAAGCTTACCATCAAAATATTATCAAATCAAAACTCCAGCAGCTCTAGTGGTTTTGCAACTAAAAAAAAAAGATTAAATGATTTAATAATAAATTAAAATACATTTTATTTATATCTAGCGCTATTCAGGACACTCAAAGATGCTTTACAAAACAAATATTAGAAGGCAAGACAAGGCAAGTTTATTTGTATAGCACAATTCGTACAGAAAGTAATTCAAAGTGCTTTACAGAAAAGTGTCAAAAGAGCAATAAAATAATACAGGAACGATAAAAATAGTGAATCTTATAGAGAAAAAAGTGTAACATTAAAAGCTATTCTAAAGAAGTACCGTAATTCTAATCATTTCAGATATTGTGCATGAGAACCTGAAGATGGGCTCAGATGGAGAAAGTGACCAGGCCTCGGGAACCTCTTCAGACGAGGTCCAGTCTCCCACAGGAGTTTGTCTGAGGAACAGGATCCACCGACGCATCTCCATGGAGGTAACACACCTTAAAGAGTGTCTATATTATTACATCATTTATTAATCATTATATTTGACATTTTAAAGCCAAAATGAATAAGCCAATGCTAGTGAGCTGGAAACTCAAATATGAACAGTGTTGGGAAGTAACTGAATACATGTAACCAGAATATGTATTCAGAATACAAATTTTGAGTAATCGTATTCTGGTACAGTTACTTTTTCATTTGGTGGTGTTCAGAATACAGTTACTTTCCTAAACTCAAAGGAATACATTTTAATAGTTCATCATACAGTTTTGGCTTCAAACTGCACAGTATTGGTGGATTTAATATTGGATAACAATATTAAAACAGCTCTTGCGGTGAGTGCATGTGCATAACAAATTGTGAAACAAATATAAAGCTGTTCATATGTTGTGTTTTTAGACTAATTTAAATGCAACATGATGTAAAAAATAGAGTAACAGAATAGAGTACTCTGATTGGACCATGTATTGAAATATGTTACAAAATACATTTTAATGCAGGTATTCAATATTCTGTAACTAATTACATTTTTCAAGTATTTTTCCTATCACTGAATGTGAATGTCTTAAAAGGTAAATAATATTATTATTAAATACATTTTTACATTCTTTCATTTTATACATTCTTGGTAATGATTAAATGCTTGCATAGCATATCCTCTCCGCTCATATTTGGACGTAGGAGGAAAAGAGGGGGCTGGGTTAGTTGTTGGTTTGTAAATGCACTCATATGTCTGATAATGCCCTTTGGGATTCTGCTGCTGCTGAGAAGAGACGCTCCATCATCAAAAACTTCTGCAAACACTGTCTACAACCTCAGCATCTTTACATGGAGGGACTGGGCTATTGGATAATCTAATACCAGATATGGGAAACTCGCAGGCCTTTTTCAGTATCACTTTAGATTGAATTATGCTATCACTGGAACATTGAACGAAGCATGCCATACAAATGCAGTATGTTCTAAAATACGTTTGAGGAAGGAAACTCAATTATTGGTGTTTTTGGTTGCTAAAAATACCTCAATACACATTAATCTCACTGTGAGTGGCACACCTCTCCACAGATCTGACCTGCAACTGGAACATTCTAGGCAGAGCAATGAGCAAGTAGTTTAATAGTTGCCCGTATTGTTACAGGTGGGAGCTTCACACAAATACAAAAACAGTCAAATTCTCCAAATCAAATGGATCCAGCAGCGACATTTAACTTAGGAAATAAAAAAAAGATGATGTTTGTATTACATTTTACACTTTTGACTCTGAAATGCCAGTCTTTGCATTAAACCCCAAACCAAAATTCCCCCCCTGAAGCAATTCAAGTTTCTCGTTTGCACTCACTGAAAATTTAATATTGTCCAAAAGTAAAAGGCTAAAATTCTGCATTGTAAGAGAAAATAAATTGGCTGAGCTGCCCCAAGGATCCAGTAACTTCCACAAACTCAGCAAATCAAATATGAAATGGAGGCCAGCATTAGCATTAACTGTGTTGTGCATCACTGTAGCCATAATACGTCATTGGGTTCACTGAGTTTGTTGTTTATTAGAATTAGTTAGGTGTTGCCATGACAACTCACAAAGCAATTTATTGGAGATGGACAACTAACATTGTACCCACTAAAATGTATATGTAAGTGCAAGATATTTGGCAATGGAGATTATGGATTTGACAAAACTCAAGCTCTTATGGGGTGTTTCTGATATGCAGTGATCAGAATTAAGAGGAGATACAAAAGGAACCAGCTTAGTAACTATTTAATTAAGTGGTTTAATCTAATTAAAGTGTAGTTATTATAAAGCTAGAACATGTTACAGAATGCTATTTTGGTTTATTTTATGTGTTCTTGAAATATGACTGAAAACCAACTGTTTTTTTAACCAGGAAAAAAATCCCACTGAGATTAAAAATGTCTTTTTCAAGGGAGTACTGGCCAAGAAGCAGCAGTTTAACACATAGTTACAACATTCATACCAACAACGAACAATAAAACGACCTGGATCACAAATTAGAAAAAGCAAGTTCACATTATTGAGGCAGTCTCTTCTACTTTCATCTTAGAAGGCTGATAGTTAGCTAGAGCTGTCATTTCACAGCCATAAATATTTCCACCTCTGCTCAGCTTGCACTACAGCTCCTCTGCTTGTTTAATTTCATTGCATTACCTCAATTATATGTCTGTATTGGCCTATGTCTCGCTCACACACAGACACAGACAGACACACACATACACACACTCGCACACACTCGCACACACATTAGCTACATTAGCACTGACGGAGGTGGAGGGTGCTGCTGCTGCCGTCTTTGAAGCAGGTGAAGCACATAATGAATCTCTGGCTGGAGGGTGAGGCCAAAGTGCGGCATCGATTACTGACTTCAAACACACTCACAGGCCTGTTCTGTGTAGAGGCTTAGCTACTGCAGTCTTACTTAAATCAATAAAGCTATGGTTTTGCACTGTTGGTTGCATTCACATTATTTCACATTTAGGTGTGGAGTAGGTTAGACTTGAGAAAGAAAAACTTGATTAAAAAGTCATGATACAATGTGGTGGTTAATTTCTGGAATTATTTGGTCTATCCACATGAAACAAAAGTGTCAGTGTTTATTTATTTTCTGTATCAGTAATCCTTCAAAAGGTGGTTATCTCCTGGCGCCAGTAGCTCCGCTGGTAAGAGCGTTTGTCCACTGATCGACATAACGTACCGCTCTTGACATAAACATTGTTGGTTGAGCGGTCAGATCCACTGACCCACAGGTTGGTGGTGTGATTTCAGCTCCCACAGATGAATGCTGTTGTTGTGTCCTTGGGCAGGACACTTAACCCACCTCGCCCCCAGTGTCTGCGTACACTGTGTGTGAATGGGTGAGTGTTTCCTTGTTGTAAAGTGCTTTGAGTGCCTTGAAGGTGGAAAAGCGCTATATAAATATGACCATTTACATATTCTTTCTGTTACAAACAGTTAAAGGTGCACTATGCAACATTGGTGGATGGAGATGTTATTTGTTATTTACTTGATTGAAATGATAAACAGAGTTACAGAGGTGGCCCTGATCACAATAAGAGTGATCCCAATGAAATCGCCTGAAAAACTGATCAAATGCAAAAGTTTAATGCCACTAGAAAAGTTACCTTGTGCATTTTTTTTAATAATACAGTCTTTGTGAACATGGTTAGAAGACAAAGACTAGACACAGAGTGACCTATCTATTTATATTGATCTAAACATAACTCCAGTGTATTTTTACACCTCTCATCCTTGTTTTCGAACATCAGACAAACAGCGCCACTTCTCCTGGCTCGCCTGATTTATTCTTAAAATAGATCCATCATCCATAACAATAGCATCACTATAAGAGCACGCTGTGTCAATAACCTACAACAATTTGCACTACACCAGACAGGATACATCGCATGGAACATGTTAAGCATCAGTTAAAATTATATCTAAATGTTAATCTGGATGTGGGTAGTTTTGACAATAGTTGGATTTAATTCTGTTTACAACCTTGTTTATCCAAATTGTTTCATCACATTTCTTACTAGTTTCTAGTTTCAAAAAACTTCTAATGCAGAATATTAATCTGGATTTGTGTAGATTTGACAATAATTGCATTTTATTAACACTAACCCCTAATCCAATAAAACGATAAATTTGTCACTGGGTAATTGCAGTTTTCTTACCCCTTTGAAAAATCACAAGATAGCATGAAAGAATAAGCAGAGGATATAGCAATGAATCTAGATTAATAAAAATTTAACTAGCCAAATTATGAATCAATATTCTTTCTTTGCATTGTGTAGATGGATAGAAGCTGTACCACTGTAGCCACTGTCACGCTCCATGTATTTTTAACCTGCAGGAGTCTTTGGCTGATGTGTCTCTATGGGGGACTGGAGGAGCTGGTTATTTTAAACAGAAAGTACATGAGGAGGCAGCAGTCTGCATTGTTCTCTGCAGAAAATAACAGCTATTTAGTGACATGAGCCTCACACAGCTGCTTGGCAATGCATTATTCTTAAAAGTTTAATGGTTCGATGCCTACTTTTGGCTACGTCTGTTGTTGTGCTCATGTGCTAGACACTTTCCTTTCTTTACCTTCCCAATATCAAAGTTTTTGTCAAAAAAAAAATCTGATATTATGAAATAACATAATAGTAACCAAATTGCCCAACTAAATCAGGACCAATATTGTGTAACATCTAAACTAGGACTCATAACAACCAGGTCTATAAGTTTTAATATTTATTTTAAAATGACAAAACAAAAAGCATAGCTAGATTTCCAAATCAGCATCATGTCCATCCCACAAAAGGCAAATTTTAAATCTTTAAGAGAATGGATTTAGCATGCAGGACCAAGCATTTTAGACTACCAGTGAGGACTGTTGATACTTTGCCGCTGATGTCGTCAACATTCCCTGGGAGTGTGATGCTAACTGTAAGCACTGCTCTGTATAAGGCTTGTTAAACTTTTATCTGAGCTTATCTGACCTAAAAGAACAGAGTTGGAACTACAACAGGTGAGCTAATCTTGTACTGTTAAACAGGTCGCTCTCAAATAACATTACAGTCACGAGCTAAGTAGCGTTTTTCAGTTAGTCACCTTTTTGTTGAAAATAAAACACCTAAACAAGACCATGAACACTCATAATCATCAGAGGCTCCTGAAAAAATACAAAGTGTGTTGTATATTTTTCTTGAGTTTTCAAACTATCTTTAAACTTTGCCTTTTTGACAGTGTTTGCTAAGTGTGCATTATGTCACCAAGGTTCCACCATTCCACTAATACACATACATGTAGAGCACCCCCAGCATAATGTCAAGTATCAATATCAATTTGCACGAACATGCAGACACTAAAACAAAATAATGTGTACACTCCTCCTTTTATATAAACCCATTTCTCTTGTGTTGGTTTCAGTTTTTGGTTGAGTCCACGGTTTTGCCTTCAGGCGCAGGTTTAATGAGCCATACTCATGCCCTTAGAGACAGACCTATTGTCCCGGGAACAGGCTAAAAATGATCTGTGTGGAGAGATGTGCATACCTCCAGAGTCTCCCAAAAGACTGCTGCATGTCTTATGTCCTTTTTCTTTGTAAGATTTTATGCAAAACTTACATGAAGTGCATTTAATTCACTCTGTGCTTCCAAAATTATGAAATATAGAGCTTAATATTGCTTCCTTGAGATAAAAGTTTGTCCTGTTTATATTATTATTATTAACATTGGCATATTAAACCTTGTGGGGATGGCTACAGCAATTATTTGTGTTGTGGTTTGACATTTTACATTTACATTGTTTATTTTACATCAAATGCCTTTCCTCAGTCCACTCTTATCTTGTGTGGCTAAATCAAATGTGTTGCTTTATGGCACGATGGTGGCCAGATTAGCCCTCCCTCCGTCTGATTTAATCTGACTGAAGTAATTTATTGTACCACTTGCATGCATGCCAACAATGAAAGAGCTTAATTTAACTTAAAATAAACAAAATGCAATATGCGATGGAAGATGCTAGAAAGGACAAGAAAAGGCAAGCAAACAAAACACTGACTGGCACTGGTTTGAAGAAATCTAAAGACAATATTAAGTCCATAATGTTATAGAGCCTGTGTCACATCTGATACCAAATTGTGCAATGCTGTTAATGTTTTGAGTCTTCTGTCTCAGCATCTGCACATCAAGAATGATTTTTTGTGCATTACTTCTCTCTTATAGAAGCTTTTTCATGTAACTGTATAGAACCGTCACTCAAACACAGCTGAATATGGCTACTGGTTGCAATCTCATCCATTGTTTCCATTCAAGTTAGCTCTATTTGATTTAGACTTGATTTATGTTTATGGAATTTAAAATAAGAAACCTTGCATAGTTTCTTTTAAAATAGTGATTCATCCCCGTGTTTTGTAGGACCTAAACAAGCGCCTGTCCCTGCCCGCTGATATCCGGATCCCTGATGGATACTTGGAAAAACTTCAGCTGAGCAGCCCCCCCTTTGACCAGCCTCTGAGCAGACGATCTCGACGAGCTTCTCTGGTGTGTAAACCTTTCGGATTTCTCTCTATCTTCATTTATGACTCTCACAACCTCTGCCTGTTGCCATGGAAACTGCATTTGGGAGAAGGATTGATTGAGTCTGGAGTCATTTGCTTTTAGCTGTTGTCTTGTAACCTGAAATGCTTTGTAATTACAAAACTGTTAAGGAGGAATGCTTGCTTTGTGGAGTGGTTTTCTCTCACAATAAATTGCCTTTTTATTCTTTTGTTTTTCTTTAGTCGGAGATTGGTTTTGGGAAGTTGGAGACTTACATTAAGCTAGACAAATTGGGAGAGGTAAAAAGACTGATTAAAATATTATATGTCCTATTCATACAATATTTTGTTTACTTAAAATCATTCAAATGACATGTTTTCAGGGTACATATGCCACAGTGTTCAAAGGGCGCAGTAAACTCACGGACAACCTGGTGGCGCTAAAGGAAATTCGACTGGAGCATGAAGAGGGGGCGCCATGCACTGCCATCAGAGAAGGTAGATTCTTCCATTTCATACAGTTAGGCCTGCCATTATAACAGAGTTTGAAGTACGATATATTGCTGAAGAAATTATAGACGATAAACAATAATACTGAAAGTGCCACTAAAATAGTAACCCAAGAGCAAATTTATACCATAAAAAACATTATTACAATATTGTTAAAAAAAAACACAAACTGCAATAAATAAATAGAACACTTTAGTGCTTAGTTTGCATCTGTAATGAGTCATAGAAGTTATTAATTCAACCTTCTATGGCTCAAATCTTCTCATACTGCCAAACAAAAAAAAAGTCCCAGTACTGCAAAGGCCTGTCCCCAAAAATAATTGTTCCATCTTTCATATATTGAACGATAAGTCGATGTAGTAATTATCATGACAGGCCTATGTACAGTGCAAATAGCAATAATGACACTTTTCTATTCTATTATTTTGTCTTAACATACTGTATTAATGTATTTCATTTCTGTTTTTAGTGTCACTACTGAAGGACTTGAAACACGCCAACATCGTGACGTTACATGACATCGTCCACACAGACAAGAGCCTCACACTCGTCTTTGAATACTTGGTTAGTATATAGTAATATGCTAGATTAGAATATATTTGTTATATTAATAATTTCTTTATTTTTCCACTACCAAATAGATAAATACTGACCAACATTTAGCTTGAATTTGTGTTTAATGTGTATTCAGTCTTAGAAGAACAATTGTTTGCATGCAATCTTTATTTATTTATATACAGGAACATTGCACAATAAATGTAATGGATTTAACTAAGTAAGAAGACTTCTCTATGGACAAGCCCGAGGTTTAAATAACATTTGCAATTTCAAATAATTGTATCATGATGACCAAACAATAGGTCTTGTATCTAGTTTGCATTCCAGAAAAAAAAAAATCTGTAACATACATTAAGTCTAATAAAATACAGTTGTGTTTAGTAAGTTGATTGATTGTTGCTCTAAAATGATATTATTTCTTAAATGCATAATGTAGTTCCTTATATTCTTATGTTTCTGTATTTTTCAGGATAAAGATCTGAAGCAGTACATGGACGACTGTGGGAACATAATGAGCATGCACAATGTGAAAGTGAGACCCTCTCCTCTGTCATTACTGCCTGTATCTGTCCCTTGTAATCTTAGGCAATATCTCCACTGTGCAACAAAGCCATTTCAAACCTGTAATGTTATTATTCTGTTCTTTTCCCTACTTTTAACATGTATTTGTCTTGTATTTATTTTTTTTTTTTTTTAGATTTTCTTATTCCAGATCCTGCGAGGTCTGTCTTATTGTCACAAAAGGAAAGTCTTGCATAGAGATCTGAAGCCACAAAACCTGCTAATCAATGACAGAGGGGAGCTCAAACTGGCTGATTTTGGTAAGAATCAGAAGTATAATTTGTCCCTAGGAAAATCCACACTTCAGTATGATTACTAATGTATAAATCTGCTATCTGAGGTTGAGACAAGATGCTCCTATATATAATGTGATACTATGTCAATGTTGCTGTTGTTTGATGTTCATTGGTAGGCTTGGCGAGGGCGAAGTCGGTGCCAACCAAAACTTACTCAAATGAAGTGGTGACTCTGTGGTACCGACCTCCTGATGTTTTACTGGGATCGTCAGAGTACTCCACACAGATTGATATGTGGTATGTTCATTCATCAGATAAGAAGACCTTTTAGTCCCACTGTGGAACTTTGCATTGTTGTAATAGTACAAAAGTACAAAACGAGTGGCCTTAGAATGAGGAAAATCAGCAAAATGCCTAAAGATAAATTTTAAATAAAAAATATATATTTGGTGGTAGGTAAAGATGTTTGAATTGTTATCCTGAAATAATTTTCAATCTGAAAAGCTAAAATTTATACTGCAAAGACCAATGACACATTTGGCTCCGATATTAAAGTTCCGTGTCTGGAGATCCGGTCGTCGAGGCCCCTGCCTTTGACTGCCGCCCAAATCTCCCTCCACCGGCCCCCTATGGATCCTCCTGCGGCTGGTGGGTCCACAGGAGAACGGCCTCACGTCGCTCCTTCATGCTCTCGCCTCCCTTGGGAGGTGTTCCGGGCATGTCCCACCAGGAGGAGGCCCCAGGGAAGACCCAGGACACGCTGGAGGGACTATGTCTCTCAGCTGGCCTGGGAACGCCTTGGGGTCCCCCCGGAGGAGCTGGAGGAAGTGTCTGGGTTGAAGGAAGTCTGGGAGCTCCTAAGCAGGAGCTCCCAGACTTCCTTCAATCCTGTTGCCCCCGCGACCCGGCCCCGGATAAGCGGAAGAAAATGGATGGATGGATTAAAGTCCCCATATTATACAAAATAGATTCTTGTGAGCTTTAAGCCATATTATAATGTTGTTACCTCCTCCTGGGATGTTCTGAAGTGGTAGTTTTCAAGTTAATAGCTACCTGCTACATTTTGTTTAGCAGAGATTGGAATTTCCAGGGATGAAATTATCAAAATGATTCTAGTGAAGGTGTAAGGGATTTAAAAACACAAGGTGGAACAGAGTGTTTTCTGTTTGAGAGAAGAATTCAGCCTAAATATGCTGTGTGTGTGTGTGTGTGTGTGTGTGTGTGTGTGTGTGTGTGTGTGTGTGTGTGTGTGTGTGTGTGTGTGTGTGTGTGTGTGTGTGTGTGTGTGTGTGTGTGTGTGTGTGTGTGTGTGTGTGTGTGTGTGAGTGTGTGTGAGTGAATGAATGAAACACAATTGTTTGTGATAAGGAAAAAAACATAACATAGATTAGAAAACAATCTTTAACTGAAATGGTATGATATCAGCTGGGACAAGTATGCTTAGGCTTAAGTATAGCACTACATGTAATTGAAAATGTGTTTCTTCATAGTAAAATAATCACCCAATTTATTTTTTTCCTTGTGATTTTAGGGGAGTGGGTTGTATTTTCTATGAGATGGCTGCAGGTCGGCCGTTGTTTCCAGGCTCCACAGTAGAAGACGAGCTTCACCTCATCTTTAGGTTACTGGGTAAGAATTCAGCGTATGCCATTTTTGTATGGATAAATATATTTTTTTCACAATTTTCAGTTGTAAATCAAAGTGGGATAATTGCATTTTATTTACAGGTACCCTATATTACCCAAAACTGACTCTTGTGAGCTTTTAGCCATGTTAGAATATTGTGTTTGTTTCATTCTTACATGTTTGAGTAACCCTTTATTATGAATCTACATCTCTAAAGCTCAAAATGCTCTATTCCACCTTGTGATGTCATGTAGTGGTAGTTATCAAGTTAACGGTTACTTTTTACCTTTTGTTCAGTAGAGACTGGCTATTGCAATGCTGAAATCATCCAAATTATTTCATTTGATGATAAAGGTGTATGGAGTTTAAAAACACAGTGGAGCACTTCCTGTATTACCACATGACATCACAAGGTGGAACAGAGTGTTCTCTGTTTGAGAGAAGAACTCAGCCTAAACATCTAGGGTTTAGTGTTCAACGAATGTGAATGAAACAAAACACAACTCCTGGTATGTTTTTGATGAGGAAGCAACATGATAACTGATCTGAAATAGATCATGTTTTAACACGTTTTTAAATTTGGTATAGTTTATGTGAGAGAGATTTTAAACGGGATTATGGCTATTCTTAACAGGCACGCCCACGGAAGAGAACTGGCCTGGAATCTCATCCATTGAAGAGTTTAAATCTTACAACTTTCCCAAATACAAACCTCAGCTGATCATCAACCATGCTCCCAGGTACTCCACTGTTTTCTGTCTTTTTCCTGCGCTAAATCTGACTCAAACCTTAAAACTATTTGTGCTTTATCATCTTATAAAGGTTCACTGTATCTTCTTTTGGTATATGTGTTTTCTAGGCTTGATGGTGAAGGGACTGAGCTACTACTGTCTTTCCTCAATGTAAGTTTTAAGAAATAGTTAAGCTGAATAAATATAAAGATGTGTGAAAATGTTAATGTGTGTTTTGAATGTTTTTAGTATGAATCAAAAAAGAGGATTTCTGCTGAAGACGCCATGAAGCACTCGTACTTCAGACAGCTGGGAATGAGAGTCCACAACCTGCCTGAGAGTGAGCACTTCATATGGACCATAGACTTTGTTATTAAAACAGTATTAAAACTATGTAACATGTATGATAATTATTTTGTTTATTTTTAGGTGTTTCCATATTCACATTGAAGGAGGTGCAGCTTCAGAGAGATCCAGGATACAGGAACACTGGATATACGGACTCGAGTATGTCTCATTCTCAAACTTTGTCATTGCACAACATTTTTCATACTTCTTAGATTACATTTTTAATTATGTTTTCAATTTAGTCTTAACAATATTATTCAAAACATGTCTAAATGACCAAAAGCAAGACTAAACAAGGATTTAACATGTTACAAAACAGGATGAAGTGTGTAGAATCCCTCAGTCGTCCAGGTAGAATCCATGGCAAAAGGAGAAATTCAATTTGTCAACCGGACAGAGTTTATTTGGTCGACCAAATAAACTCTGTCCAGTTGACAAATTGAATTTCTCCTTTTGCCATAACAGGATGAAACTCAAATATGATATAACTAGCTTCAGGTATTCATGGAAATCAGCTTGTTTATGCAACATTTTGAAGACTTTTCTCCTTTCTAATAATATATTTTAAGTTTTAAATAGTTAAATCCTCATTCATCACTTTGAAACGCATGGATAGCAGAACAGAAACAAGGAATATGATGAAATAAAGCAAAATTACTAAGTAAATGACATTAAATTAGTTATTTTAGTTTTTGTGCTGTAGTCTCTTGCTTACAGATTTCAGTACAATGGTTAGGGATTTTGTTTTTGCTTTAAGTAGCCTACACATTGATTTGCAGTTTATACAATTTTTGATCAAATATAATTGGAACTATACATTTTTGAATTTTTAAAGCTAATCAAAGCTTTCTTTTCCAGACAACAAGATAAACAGGAGACAGAGCATGTTGTTTTAAAGATCTCCAGTCTTCATCTCCTCCTGGACCAACCTGTATCGCATGAGCCCAGCTGCCCCCTACTGTTCCCTCTCAGTACTACACCCCAGTACCCCCCAGTACTACAACACACACACAGACACACTTTATTTATTGGGATGGGGTTGAATTGCTGCTAAAATACTACTGTTTGTATTTAACAAACTTTGTGTGTGAACATGATGTGAACTGTCAGTTTACTATTGTCCTGCTCCTACGCTGATTTATGAGGTTAATTTTAATTTTTGACGTTGACGCTGTGATCCAAGTTGTTGTTTATTGTTGTCGTTGCTTGGAAACAGTTTCCCCATTTTGTTAAATATGTAAATGGATATGATATATATATTTGAATTGTATGTTTGTTTGTTTTTTCTCTGCGCTTCCTTGACTGAACTCTGAACCACGTTTCCAGGTGAAAGGCTAAAGAGGACAGGACTCTTCTTTATGTAGTAATTTAAAATAAGGTTATTTTGAATTGTGGATGTTTGTTTAACATTTCATCATGGACTCTCACTGGCCTCTGGAAGACAAATTTTGCAATGGGAATGATGAAATTAAATTCATTAAGTGATTAATGAGGGATGGGTGTGGTACTTGTTTATAGAAGGCTGTAGTAGCTTTAGCAGTAAGTACAGATGAAGTCTTGGGAATTGATCAATCAAAATAATTAAAATCTCAAGCTTAGTGGCATAAAATAAGTCTCTGAATGTACATGTTATAGTGAGACTAAAACAGTTAAGCAATAAATGCCCAGATTATTATTAGAATTTTGTTTAATTAAGAGTCTGTTTATGGATCTTAGTGCAATTTGATTTTGATTAGTAATATATAAACATGTTATTTTGGGAGTATCAAAATAATCACCTGCCTAGATTAGAAAGAATTGGGTTACTAGATTACGCTCCTATATTGTAGACATTAAGTATCTTTTGTCTGTATTAGCTAACTATATACAAGTACCACATACAATCCCATTATTATTTTATTTACTATCCATGGTGGAACATGGCACACTCCACTTTAAAGTTGCAATGGGACCAAAAATTAACAAGAAGAGGAAATGGGAAGTCCACAGTCCTTCTTTCAAACTCCAGAAACTGCCAAGACTTTGTTGCTTTTGTTTAAAAAAATGTAATAAGCTTATTTTTTTGTCGAATATCTTACTGCAGTAACTTCTAACTTGCACTCAGCATTTTTGTTCTTGTTTGAATCAGGGACTGAAGGTTACTCCACAGTATTAAGATAGTTTTGACCTCTCCTTTTGAAACACAGTGTCTTTGAGGCATGGACTTTTCAAAAAGGGAGGAGGGATAAAAAGGGGTGGGTGGGTAAAAATGGTTATTAAAAAAAGATTTTGAAAATGTCCGTTTGAAATTTTACGTTCTTTCTCAACTGCTCAGAAATCTCCCTTTTTATAGCACACGTTTATTCAGTGAAAGATCTCCTCAGTTAAATTAAGTTATTGTTTTGTAGCCAGTAAATATTAAAAAAATTATGTTATGGGTGCAGAAATAGATTTTTGATTTGTCCATTGCCTGTTACATAAGCTGAAATGTTCTATGCAGTTTGAAAGGTGCAAATATGTTGTTTGTAATGTTATTAATAGGCATCTGGACAGTTTCAAAACTTCAATTTAAGGTTTATGTCACATATATTCAAACTATGAAAAAATATGGCCTGCAATTTGAGTAGCCTAGCTTTAGCAAATTTATTTAGAATAAAAAAATAAACATTTTGGTTTGATAATGCATTCAAAATACATGTTGAACAATAAAGTGAATTATCAAAAAATCAAGCCTTAGATCACCTGGAACCTGGACATTTGGAAATTTACAGGCCTACTTGTATATTTTTGTTTTGAAATTTTATATTTTAAAACTCTATATGAATGATAAGAGCACATATAGGTAGGTGTCTTCTTCAGATTCTTTTTTTGCACAAAAATATATATTTTTGATTATGGTAAACCAAAATGATGAATGAGACTTGAGGAGATTTACCAGTGTAAGAGTCAAGATGCACAAGTCAATAGAAGGACTAATTAAATGCATATTGTTTGTCAGTTAACAGTGTAGGCCTAATAATTTTGACAGCATGCATTAATCTAAACAACACAGATTTTTATAAGCAGTGACGTGCATAAATGGAGATTTCTGCAGTAGTAACCATATGTTTTTTCCTTGTAAACTGTATTTTCAGATGTCGAATGAACGGTTTTCGTGTGAACTCAATGCAATGTGACTGAATGCTTGTTTCTAATGCATGGGAAGCCTGCTGTTGTGACCCTCTCGAACACTGAGCTGGTGGTAAACCGTGACTTTTTACTGGAACTATTTATTTCTCATAACCATCAAAAGTAAATTTAATCTGTTTCATAAACTGGCTCATGTTGTGCTCATTTGTTGGGTGAGTTTTTGTTGGCCAAACGAATGACGAGAGACTGAAAGGAAAAAAAATAAACGGCAGTGATATTGAGAACCAAAAAAAAAAAAAAAAAAAAAAAAAAATAGCCTGTATGTATAAACAACTGTATGAAACAAGCAGCATTGTTAATAAGACAGTCATTTATTTTGACATTTATTTATGCCTCTATATAGGCCATGTAGTTTTGACCAATTATATAGTATGGTAGCCTATTACTCTGCTACTACTACTACTACTACTACTACTAAACCAATATATTAAACTTTTCAGAGATTATACGTGTGCAGGTCGTATGTGTGCAGCGCAGTTCTTTATTCCACTCATGCACTTTATGTTGCTACTGTTGTGATGAAAAGACTGAAAGGTGTAAATAATTCTCTTAAGACTCGCGCTTATGAGCTTGTTGTAGTCTGTTTTCTGGGAGTTGTAGTTTTGCCTGTAGTTCCCCTGGTTAGCGCTGGTTTAGATGTCAAAAGGGTTTTGTGGCTCCGGGTGTTTTCTTTTCTGTGGTCCAAATAGCTCTTTGAGTATTTAAGGTTGCCGACCCCTGACATAGAGATACTACTGCTGGGTGATTCTGTAATTATATAGAATTATTTGGCCTGCTTAATCTTTGGTTATTTTTAAATTATTCAACCAAAAATCAAATTCCTTCATGAAAAACTCCCGATGGACTTTTTGATTCCCAGTGTTTTCAAAAGCACATCCCTCCAGACTAATTTTTCATTCTCAACAATTGGACAGAGGTACTTCATAAATCGACCTGCTCTTTTTCCGCCTTAATGAAATACTGTAAACCTAAGCGATACTGTATAAGAGTAATCAATACATTATCACTTTATTTTAGTGATCAAGAAGAAGCAGGCTTAAGACTAAGGCCTTACATCTCTACCTTTACAGAAAATAAGAGACAATTATCAGTTAGGTCAGTGTTTTACATTTTTATTCAAAATAGCCAAAGTCAAGTGGCTTTTGCTGTTAAAAACAACTGATAGAAATGAATGGGTTTTCAAGTAGACCACAGTGTT
Source organism: Taenioides sp. WSHXM2023 (assembly GCA_029959045.1). Classification (NCBI taxonomy): domain Eukaryota; kingdom Metazoa; phylum Chordata; class Actinopteri; order Gobiiformes; family Gobiidae; genus Taenioides; species Taenioides sp. WSHXM2023. The sequence continues at coordinate 15,063,271 of CM057085.1, forward strand.
TACCGGCCATAGTCATAGTTTGGTTTGCCATCAATAAAAGCAGACTTGAAAAACGTCTGTACTGTATTGTAATGTATTTGTAATATAGGCTTTTATATGTTTGTACAAAATGGTAATAAAAAAACTTACTGCTTGAGATCAAAGGACTCAAGTGTTTCAAACCACGGCCAAATCATGTAATCAATCACTGTAATGGAGAATTTGGTCTTCTTTTTAACCAAACCCTGGAGAAAACACAAAGCTTTAGCCTATTTTCATTTATGTCTGTAATTGATTGTAAATGTATTAAAATGTGCACACCTTATCCATTTGATTAAACTTTTCATTCAGTTCAGTTACCGGTCCAGAAATATCTTCACATCTTTCTTTGCTGTAATAATTTTGAAGAAATAAGAAATTGCCAGTTGAAAAATAAAATAGTGAGAATTGTGAGAATATTAGTGTTGACTGACACCTGCCATTGACACTTACCTGGGAGAAATGCTCCAGCATCACCTTCTGCTTAGCCTTTGCAAAAGGCGTTGAAGGAAGCAGTTTGTTCTGGGGGTAGACCTCATCCAGGTAGTCACAGGTGATGGGAGACTCGTACACCACTTCACCGGCCTCGGTCTCAAGAGCAGGCACAAGTCCAAGAGGGTTCTTCTCCAGAAACCAGTCTGTTTTTTCCTTCAGGTGGATGTTGATGGTTTCATGCCTTTATAAAAGATAAATAATTTAAAATACTAGTCAATAAATAGATTTAAACAAAATAAATAACATACTTGATCCCCTTGGCGTTGAGCACCAGCCTTGTTCTTTGGGCAAATGGGCAGAAGTCTAATCTGGCCTTTAGGCACTGGACCAGGGGCAGCACTTCCTGGAAGAAAATACACAAAATAAATAAATACAAGCGTAAGGCAAAACATATAAAAATACATATAAATACTAAACTAAATTAAAGTGCCCCCCCGCTCTACATTGTGGACCTTTAAAATTGGATCACGTGACTGATTCCAGAGGCAGACTATAGAAAATAGGACACAGGTCACGTGACTTTTATGGTCAAGAGCACTCTCAGACTAGACTGTGCATGAAAACAGACCCTCTACCAGAAAAGTTACATAGTGCGCCTTTAAAATTCTAAAAAGTCAATGATTCTAGAGGCAAAACTATAAAAACTAGGGTATAGGTCTCATTGACTTTTATGATCAGAAGCACGTTAGTGAATGTTCTGCAAAGTTTCACTAATTAATGCCAAAGTAAGCTTTGTGCATTCCTATAGGTGGCGCTGTAGCACTGACAACTGTGTCTGACATGTCAATGAAATCAGGGTCACGCAGTGTGTTTATGATAGAAATTTCAGCACGATCGGACAAAGCATGTGCGTGTAATAATCTTTTAACTATTTTTGGGGGGAGTCTGTGCGCCCCTGCTGGCCAAACGTGAAAAATGCCCCATGTCCGTAATATATTTTTTTGCTTGTAATCATGCAATCATGCCGATTTTGGTAGAAGTCCAATAATGTAGACGTGTCTTGTCTATGGTAGGTGGCGCTATAGTGTTCACTTTTATTATATTTCATATTTCATCACATTCGGGCCGGGGTCACGCAGTTGTGATGTGAATTTGAGCTCTCGAGGCCAACACTGTCCATCCATCACTGTTCCGTTTCATTAGCCCACGCCACAATAAGCTTTTCGGCTGCCCTTAGACTTTGATCGGGCCGGTCGATTCTAAACCCCGTGTGGGACTTTTCGTTGACGTTTAGCAATGTTCTGTAATACGTTGCATTTCCCATAAATGTCCACCCGGGGACGCTGTAGAGTAGCCCTATAGCCTACAGCGCTGTGCATTACATCCACAGTCTATAGGAGAGCGTGAACCTGCCCTCAATGATGACAGAACCATTTTAACATGGGGCAGTTTACATTTACAGTGTCATTGTCAAACAACAAACAAGATGAAGGTTTCTTTATGGGCCTAGGACGTTACAAAACCATTTTCAGTGGGATAATATCGTCCTACTGAACCAACACGAGGAGACGGTCCGTAACCCGTGGCCATTGTAAAATGCGCAACAAATGTTAAACTGGCACAAAAGAAAGCAGCAGTGGCTGGAAAACGTCCATGTTCAACGCATAATAGAGGAGCCCTGGAGAAGATCTGCGGATTGTATAAGGCGGCACTTTTCTAAGAGCCTTTGTACTTCTGTAGGAACAGTCTACGTCATGACGCTGTGGCGAGGTGCAGGGGCGCAGAAAGAGAAACGCTCCTAGAAAAACTTTTTACAGTAACTCTCTATAAGAAAATGCAGTCAAATTTCTCATAAAAAAAGAACCATGAGCTGATCTGTCAGGCTGTCAATCAGGTCGGATTCAAGGCCAATGGCCAAAGTGCAGAATTAGCCTAGCTTTACTACTACTACTACTACTACTACTACTACTACTACTACTACTACTACTACTAGACAAACTTTATTGATCCACAAGGGAAATTATTTGGACACAGTAGCTCACACATCACAATATAATACAATGACAAAGAGCAACAGTTACTACTACTACTGTTACATTACTACTACTGATCATCCATCATAATATAATATTGTTCGTAATTGCATTTTTTCCAATGATGAGCCAACTTTAGTGTCAATATTTTGACAGCTCAGGCCGTGTGAGCGCTCTGCTCCAGCGGGCATCTGTGCGCTCTAGTCCCGCCTCCGTCTTTGAAACGTCGCCAGCGCCAAACTCCGGTTCTGGTGCAGGGACAGTGTCGGTAAAATGACCCCCAGTACCAAGGAGCCCATCTGGAGGAGAGTTGGGTCAGTCAGCGGAGTGATCCCCCGGTCCAGACACGGTCATCGAGCTGCAGCCATCCGGGAGCTGATCATTGTTTTCGGCGGAGGAAACGAAGGGATAGCGGAGGACCTCCATGTTTACAACACTGGTGAGCTAATGCTAAAGCTAAAAGGGCTAGTGGCTAATGTTTTTAGCATACTCCCAACAGTGGAAAGCTGCAAAATACTTTTATATGTGCATTTTTAAGTACCCGTGATTTTATTATTTTGTGTTATTACTAGCACTGCATCGTTTAACATGAACAAATTGCCCTAAATTACTGGGATCTGAATATTTTAGTAGTTGTAACATTAGTTGTGTCCACTTATCGTCCAGCTAAGGTTACAGTTTTGACAGTTGCTGGGGTGCAACTTGAGTACGTCAAAAGATCACTAGAAAGTTGATTTTGGAAGAAGAATATATCATCTGTAGCATGCATCCTGAACAAATGAGTAGAAATTAATTATGTGTCCAAAAACAATAGGATTAAAACATTGCATTTGTTTGCAAAAGTTTAGGGCTGTAGCTCGTGGCCTCTTTTCTAGCAACCATTCTTGTCTTCCTAGAGGTAAATTCACTATGCCTTCTCTGTACATATCCTGAGTTTCAAACTATCCAAATCAGACATCTTGCATCCTAAACTTATATAGTTTACCTGTGTATAGATATGTTTAATAGTGTATGACTGTGAGAAGCTGTTATTGTATCTGAGTCATGTTTTATGAATTATGCGGGTGATGTGCCTGGCCATGGCCCAGCAGGGGACTAAGGATGGAAATTAGTTTGGCTACAGTCCTTCATATTTACAAGTACTTTTTTTTTTTTTCATTATCTTGTCTTTTAATATGCATTGTCTCTTTTGATAAATAGAGTTAAATATTTGTATTTGTATTTATTTGTCTATTTTAAGAAAACTGATTAAACAACATCTGCATTTTACTCATGAATAAGCATTTATAATATTTTTTTCCAGTGTCAAAACAATGGTTCCTCCCTGCAGTGAGAGGTGACATCCCTCCTGGCTGCGCTGCTCATGGCTTTGTTTGTGATGGAGCTCGAATTCTCGTATTTGGTGGAATGGTTGAATTTGGAAAGTACTCCAGCAGCCTATATGAACTACAAGTAATGTAACATTACTTATTTTTATTAATTAATCATTTTTACTTATAATGTGCTTTGTTTGTTATTTATTTAAATTTTGTATTCATAGGCAAGTCGCTGGTTATGGAAGAAGCTGAAGCCTAGAGCACCAAAGACTGGCTCTCCCCCCTGCGCGCGCATTGGTCACAGCTTTACTCTTACTGGAAACAAATGTTATCTTTTTGGAGGATTGGCAAATGACAGTGAGGACCCCAATGGCAACATACCACGGTACTATACATATAAACTTTAATAATAATTTCAGTTTGGATTTATTTTCTTATGGCGACAATTCAGTACCAACCCCCTTGAGTTTTGCTCCATACTTTTCAGAGCAGCATATTTAGCTTTTCTCTTATTTATATTATATTATATTTGTATTTATATACACACTTTGACATTATTCTTTTTTGTTTATTGTAATTTATAATTCAGTGCATTTTGCTTAATGTTTTACAGTAAGTTTATCATCTAATATCTTTAGGAGAACTAGGAGAACTAAATTACTCTTATAGCCAGTTATGTATAGTCGATATCACAAGTAATAAGAGAAAAATCTTTTGTCTTTAAAAAAATATTACATTCATATATTTTTTTATATTCAGATACTTGGGAGACTTGTTTGAGCTGGAGTTACAGTCAGTATCGGGGGCGAGAGGTTGGAGCATCCCAGAGACCAAAGGAGGAGGTCCTTCACCCAGAGAATCGCACACAGCGGTGGTTTACACTGGGCTGGGCTCCCCAAAACTCTACGTGTTTGGAGGCATGCAAGGCTCGCGGTTAGACGACCTCTGGCAGCTAGACCTTGGTATGTTTTATGTTATATGCTATATGTATGTGATATTTCAGCATTTTGAAATAACTTGAAAATACTTTTACAAAAAAAATAATAAATTCTAAAAAAAAAAATCCTAAGTGATCTTTGTGTCATACATTTTGTTTCTTGCGACATTTACATTTGTTATGCAGCCATATTTTATGTTCCTTTTATTAGAAATGTGTAACTAAATGTTTATGAATTGCTTTACTTCAATGTTATCTCAATTCTCTATTTAGATACAATGGTGTGGTCAATGCCTGAAACTAGAGGCTGCAGACCATTTCCCAGAAGCTTGCACACAGCAAACGTCATTGGAAATAAGTGAGAAAACTGGATATGTTTAAAAATCTCATTGATAACACCTATCCGATGTTGACTGTAACTGTTTTCTTGGGCCCACTCTGTGCAGGATGTATGTGTTTGGAGGCTGGGTGCCGATACCAGAGACTGAGAGAGAAAAAGCCATTGGAACAGAGTGGATTTGCACTAATTCTCTGAGTGTCCTCAATTTGGGTTAGTCAGACTTATTTCTGCTTCAAATGCTGCAAAACCTAATTAATTCACCTAAACATTTGTCCCCTTTGAAAGCAAAAAATTAAAAAAGCATAACACATCCTTATTTAAAGTAATTGTCGATCTAATAACATTATATATACGACTAAACTATTATAAGTTCTAAAGTACTATAGGTTACATAGGTCATGGTAGACATTTACCAACATTCACTTTTTTCTGTTAAAAAGTGTAAAGTTTGTGTGATTGAAAATAATGAAGTAAATCATGATTTAAAAGAATAATATTGGATCAGTGTCCTGCCTACTGACTATGGAGGCTACTGATTATCAACATTTTTGTCACACCCAAAACTTCCATGTAGCTCTAATAGTATACATGCACGCTTTATCTTGCTTAAAAATATCGTACATTTCTAAAGTCTCTGTTGTTCCCCAGACACGTTGAGCTGGCAGGATCTGGGCCCGGAGCAGCCAGAGGACGTGGAGTCTCAGATGGAGAGCCAGGGCCCTCAGGTGGAAGACCCCTACGCCCTCCGCCCCCGAGCCCGAGCGGGACACTGTGCTGTTGGGGTGGGTTCCCGTCTGTACATGTGGAGCGGGAGGGACGGATACAGGAAGAGCTGGAGCTATCAGGTCTGCTGCAAGGACCTGTGGTATCTAGAGACAGGTGAGAGAAAGAGAGATATTGAACTGGAGAAAACACATTCTATGAGCATCTGATAATGGAGCTCAACAGTGACCTCTCCATCCCCCTGTTCCAGAACAAAATTTCCCATTCATTTCTCCCACCAATTTCCCCACAAAAAGCTTGCTCAGGCATTATCAGCTACGTGGTAACTAATGACCACGAGAGCTATTATTTTATTTAACATCTGTTTCTGAATCATTATTAAAACATTTCACTGAATCTTATGTTTTAAATGTGCTTTATGGACTTAGAGCAACTGCGTTATGGATATTAGTTAGCATTTAGCTGGTTAGCTTCCGTGATGTCTTTGAACTCTTAATATTTGAATTTTTCGAATACTCTATGGGAAAAATGAATGGAGAATTTACTTGCTTAACCAGAGCAGGCAGTCACTGCTGAGCCCATAGACTTTATGATTATGGCATGAGTAGATGGTACAGTTTGAGACTGGCATGCAACTTGCTAATATTTGACCCAAGAAGAAAACCAGAAGAACTGGACTTTGTCCAGCACTGAACTTTGTCAGGGCAGCTCCTAAACCGCAACTTTTGTCAGGTGTTCCTCATAAGAGAAATAAACAGTAATGATGTCTCAATAAGCCATGCATGTGGGTAGAGAATGGGTGTAGTTCATATAGTTGGTTGTATATAGAATTAAGGCTAAGGTCAACTGAAGAAATCCTTCGACTAAATACTCTATAACTCTATGTATTTGACCCAGACTGTACTCACAACACCACACCTGTATAGGAGTTAATACAAAACAAATATTTGTTATTTGTTTATTTTCTCCAGAGCTTCCTTCTACTCCAGAGCCAGTACTGCTCATCAAGTCCACAGTGAACTTGCTGCATGTGGCATGGCGCCCCCTAGCTGCAGCAGACAGCTACCTCCTCCAGATTCAGCCTGTGAGTTCTTCCAACGGAGTCGGTCAAAACCAGGATTCAAATAAAACACAAGAACCAGACACAAAGGAGGGAGACGCTACTGGTGAGTTTGGCAGAGCGATTCAGTCCAGATACATACATCCAGATAAATGATTCAGAACTAATACAATATTCTGTTTTTATTTTACAGGTAAAGGTCAGGCTCAAAAAGAAGACACTACCAATAAAGTGGAGAACATATGCACAAAGGTAAGTTATTATATTGTGAGCCAGTGTTTTCTATTTAATATAGGCTATTGGCCACCTTATGTTATGCCTGAGTGAGTGACGGCTGGATTTAACCACTTGGAGTGAAATATGAACTCTTATATTAGTCAGACAGTTTTCGTTACCTCTTCAGTGCAATATAAAGCAAAGGTTATGTCTGTGACTACTGTGGTTCTATGAATCCTGGTAGCGATGAAATAGAATTACATGGTGTTGTAGAATTGCGAAAAAGGCACTGACCAGGTGTACAATATTTTATTTTATGTTATTTGCCAGTATTTCAGAATATCAAATGGAAGATGCAGATATGCTGGTTTATTGGCACATAGTAGTAATAATTGTTTAATATTGTCCAGGAAAAAGAAGAGCAGGATGGCAGGGGCTCAAATACCAAACACAACAGTAAGTTCAGTTTATTTCAAACATTACTATCCTTAGACACTGTTTTTTTTTTTTTTTACACTAATTAAATTTTTTTCATGTGAAGCTGAAAAGGAGACGTCTATCGCAGGTGACTCAGCTCAGTCCAGTGAGTGCACTTAATGTGACATCGGACTAAAAAGCTAATGCATGATATTTATATAATTTTATTTATTTATTTTTTTTATTTTAGGAGCTGACAAAAACGAACAGGTATGTGATCATTTTCGGTGTTATTGCATTGTCATTATTCATAAGTCATGCATTTGTACTCACTGTAATAAATGTACTGATTTTTTCCAGTTTGAACAGACAGACTCTGGTACCTGGTTCGATGTTGGAGTCTTTAAAACACTTTTCTCTGAGGTCAATCACTTTTATCTCCCATCTGAAAACGACCAGAGCACAAACGCTACCAGCAACCGGAGAGTAAGCATTAAAGAGGTACCACATTTCTTACATTTTTTTGCAATTTTGTATGTTTTAAAATAAAGAATCAGTTTATAGAGCATATTTTAACACATACAAGACAATTAGCATGACTTGTAATAAAATAATTACATGTGTTTCAGTTTATTAATGTCTACATGATACGACTCCAAGACATATTATATTAAGATTAATCTGTATTGAATTTCTATCTACCCCGCTCGTCTCATTACAAACAAGTATTATCAGATCTGTTGTAGAAGTCTCTCTAGTTTTGCTCTTGTCTCCTGCACAGCCCCTGGTGCAGAGGAGAGTCCCAGGACCGCAGAACTATCAGGGTCGGGAGAGGGAGGCGCTGGTCCCTGGTCAGACCTACAGGTTCAGAGTGGCCGGGCTCAACTGTTTTGGAACCGGAGACTTTAGTCCGGTCAGTGAGTTCAAGACCTGCCAGCCTGGGTTTCCTGGAGCTCCATCAGCTGTTAAAATCACTAAGGTAAGATGATGGTAGTTTTCAAATTATAGGATGTATAATCTGAAAACTTAGAAAGCTTATTGATTAAGCTTTCTAATCTTTCTAATTTGGCCAATTTGTACTTGTCTGATTCCTCAAAAAAGTTAAATTATGTTCTATAACTACAGAGAGGGAAAGACTACACTGCAGAGGGACACAACTGTATCTAAGCTTAAAACTAGAGCTCATAAAAGTGCTTTTTACTCTAGGCCCCATAAGAGAACCTTTATATGTGATATTGCAAATCTTTTCCTCTATCAGCTCAATGACACTGTTCACATTGCCTGGGATGCGCCCTCCTCTCCCTCTGGGAAGATTATGGAGTACTCCATGTACCTGGCGGTGAAGAAGAGCCGGCCGGGCTCCAGCTCGGAGCGCCCGGGGCAGATGGGATTTATCCGGATCTACAGAGGCACAAAGACGTCCTGCTCCGTCAGCTCATCCAACCTGGAGAACGCACACATTGACTGCTCCCAGACCAACCGCCCCGCCGTTGTGTTCAGGATCGCAGCCAAGAACGAACAGGGCTACGGGCCGGCCACACAGATACGCTGGATACAAGGTCTGTTCTTATTCTATTATTATTTTATGTATTATGAAAATGCATGAAATATTGATTCATACTATTTGATTAACATAAACCTAAAACTTACTCCACTGACCTAAAACATGTACAATAGGCTAATCCTCCTGCTGGATACTATGATTATAAACATAGATCTGGGCATGGGTCCCAGGGAGCAGCACTACTCCTGACCAGGTCAAATGCAGAGAACCTTCTAACCGTTTAGATAGGCCATAACAAATTCAACTTTAGAGCTAATTTGTTATGTTTTAAAATGTTGATAAAATAAGACGAATCATCCCAACAGCAGTTTGAGTTTAGTACTTTTAGCCAACAGTTTTCTATTTGCATCCATTGAAAATATCCTTCTAAAACTTGATTTTTGTTTTTGTAGTTCCCACAAAAATGCAAAGCTCCTCATCCAAAGCAGACAGCAGTGCAGCAGACCAAGATGCAGCAGACAGGTAACCGTCTCTTATATTTATAACTTATTTTTATTTATTTGCACTTTAATTAATTATGCTCATTTATGTGTTTTTGCAGCTCAGGTTGAAGATGTTTGGTACTGTATTTTAGAAAAGACTGAGACTCAGGAAGTAGGCTGAATGCCACCCTTAAGTTGTACAGTATAATAGTTTTGTTAATTTATTTTTTTATGTATTTAATTGATCCCTGTACATGTGTGTTCATAGGTTTAACCACTTTTAGAAGGTTACTGAGAATCTTTATGATCTTCCTAATATTTCTATGAACTCGGGGCCAGTGCCTTAAGCATCCTTCGTACTATGTTGTTTCTGTCACTGTATGGAAAAGCACAGATACAGTGTTTCCCATTAAAGGTGAGACTGTGGTGCCAACCACAAGCTTAAGAATACTTTAATGTTTTTTCTTTTATTTCTTGTATTATTGTAAATCTTTAGAAAACATCCCTGAGGTATTAAATTCAAAACGTGGCATTACTCCAATACATTTTGTGGCACCAGTCTCACAAATTTGGGAGAAACACTACACCAGGTACAATCTAAAGTAATGGACCATTTTCACATTTTCAACCCAATTAATTCACAAAGTAACATGTAGCATCCTATGATTGTTATTATTGTGTGTGTATCTCAATGACAATCACACTTTGGCTGTAACAGTGTATATGTTTTTTTTTCCACTATTGTTTTTTACATTTCCTTTTAATTTCTTTATTTTATGTTGGTCATGACTGAAGCCTTTCCAAGTTCTATTATTGTTTGTAGTTGTATAATTCAAGTATAGTATATATGCAGCTTTATTATTCCTAGGGCAGAGCAAAGCACTTCTGTTTTTGAAATTAAAAGTATAAACTGCACTTCCTTGCTTTTTTCCCAATTTTTTTCTTTTTCTTTTTTTGGCTGGAATTTTGATGCCCAATATACATTTTCATCCTACTTTTCATGTGTATTTGGTAATGTTTTCTATTATTTAATTTGCATTTTTCTAGAGTATGATAATTAATGTATGTCTAATGTTTTATATGCAGTGTTGGTATATTTGATTTATACATTTGTCTTTTAGTATTTAACGCAGATAATAATGTTGAATTTAAAATAATTTGCCTGCCTTTTTTCATTACTTGTGTTTGCGTGCGTCTGTGGCTGACACCTGCGAAGCATGAAGATCATCACCTCAAAAGACGATCTTTGGTTTTTAAACTAATTTCCCGTGATGCATCAGTTTGTAGTCGCTAGATGAGCTAGTGGGTTAGCATACGGCTAACTTGGGCTGGTAAAAGGTCAATAAAGGGGCTTTGAGATTGGAAAGCGGTGAGTAATTTTATACAAAACTAAAAACAAAAGGGCACACGTTGTTAGGATGTTTTCTTATGACAAAATATTAAACTTAAGCTACGCTAATTCCAACTTGTCAATTGTTTATGGACAGTAGCCGCGCAGCTGTGGTCATTTCTCGTCTTTCTTTTCGTAGTTTTTTCTATTTTCTGCTACTATAAATGTACATGCCAGTGAAGGCTTTAGATTACATGGTGTTTTGCGCATTTCAAACGTAAAAAGTACAAAAGTACACTATACCAGAAATGGGAGTCCCCTCGGCGATTAGCCCTTTTAACAGCGCCACATTTGAAAGCATGTCAAGTTGATATATAGATATTTTTCTACTTTTATGTTAATGGACAATACTATAATCGACTAGAATGCTCCCCTGATCATCCGTTTTTGATGTATGTTAATATGTTGACGTTAATAAGTCAAAATCTCATGTCTGCGTTACTAATACAAATAGTTCATTTCATTAATTCATAGTTTTTAATCTGTTCATTTTTGCACGGAAAAGTATTATGTCTGAAAACTTCCACAGTTATACGCTGTTACAGTCTTGTATGCTTTGTAACTTGCAGCTTAATCTATAGCCTGGAGTCATGACTTTTGACCGGCTCATTCATTCATTTATTCATTCATTTGTATTTTAAATGGCTGACTACAGTAGCAGCAATCAACACTCACTTGATCTTTGGTATCCACAACAGAAGCAGTCTCAAGATAAGGGCTAATCACTTGAGACTCAGTCACACAGCCCTATGTAAATGGATAAACTGTGATTAGAAGTGGCTTGTGGGATGCTTGGGCACCATGGTTACTACTACTACTTACAACAAACCTTTGGAGACTGGCTGCGTAGTAAATGGTACATTAAGGAACCCAGAGAGTGTTGTGTTTTTAATCAATAGGGGAGATGACCACCTCTGCTCTTGGCTAGTCTACCCCTCTCCCCTCAAACATGGAGGCAGGTATGGGGCGGTCTGCGGCGATGCTGGGGCTGTCGGCCAGTCTCGGGGGAGCAGAGATGGAGCTGCAGAAGATGTTGATCGATGAAAGGATGAAGAGTGAAAACCATAGGACCAACTACCAGACACTGAAGGCTGAGCACACTAGGTAAATGATAACTTAATGCATTTTCTTTCTTTTTTTTTTTTTTTTTAAATTCATTCACTGTATAACTTGATATTAATTGGAACCTCTTCTAGCTGTTCTATTTTACTGAAAAAAAATGCACATTCTTGCAAAGTGGTTGAGAGTATTAAAATTCTGTTCTAATTTGGACACAAATTGAAAGTGCAGTATGTAACTTTTCTTGACTGTTATTACTTTTCCTGAAATTTTCCACAGTATGGTATTAAACTTGCTTATTTTGCATTCTTTTTAAATTTCCAGTGTGAAGAAAAAAAAAAAAAAACTTTGAAAAACATGGGCTCGCCTCTCCACAGATCTGACCTGTAATTTGGCCTAGTGTTTTCACCTGCTTAGATAAGTTTTTAATGCCATACCTTTGAACATTTCTGACAAAGCAATAGCATTTGCTTGGAGATGAGATGGCAGACCCTCCACCAGCAAAATTAATAGTGTACCTTTTAACAATAAATAAGAACAGAAGATGTCAGTTTGATTAATAATAGTGATTTAATAGTAATGATAGAAATAAACAAACTTATTCTTCAGTCTCCAGGATGAGTTCACCCGAGCACAGAATGAGTTGCGGCGGTTGTTGAGTGACCGACAGACTCAGCAGGAGCGACAGCAGCTGCTTTTGGCCGACCTCAGAGGGGAGCTGCTGGACAAGACCCGGGAACTGGAGGACCTAAAACTACAGGTGTGAGAGATAAACATACCTTTTTAATCTTTATACTTCATGTTGTTTCCTTACTGAAAAGTCAGACACAAATCAAACTTGGTGTGTATTGTCATGTTTCAGTGATCCTGCATTGACAAAAACTAATATGAACAGACAATAATTCAAGAATAACATAACATGTTTGTACAAATCTTTAAATTACAGGGTTAGCATTTTCTGTGCAGAAAATGTTGTTCTTTGTGGAGGAAATGATGCTACTTAAAAATAATGTGAATGGTATAGGCTTAATGAAAGAGTGCCTATTTAAAACATTTATAATTTCAGGTAATGACTCCTCAGCGTCTGGAGCTGCTCAGAGCTCAGGTGCAGCAGGAGATGGAGGGTCCCATCAGAGAACGCTTCAACAAACTTGAGGAGGTCTGTCTCTTTAAGCTATTTACTCTTTTCTCATAGTACTTTGTCACAGTAGATTGTCACATATACCAGTCTGTTTCTTTACTAATGGCTTGTGTTGCCTTAATGCAGCTCCAAACAGTAGTGGTTATTATTACAGTGCTGAAGATAAGAGAGTAGCACTGACTAAAACCCTTTCAGAGCTCCCCCTTCACTACCCTTATTTACTGATTTTCTTCTGTGTGTAGGAAGCGGAGAGATACAGATCTGAGTACAACAAGCTGCGCTACGACTTCACACTCCTCAAGTCTCAGTTTGATCATCAGCGAGAAGAGCACTTCAGGACTCTAGAGGAGCGCAGGATTGTCTATGAGGCAGAGGTGTGTTTGGAGAAGACGATTTCTTAGGGGGATATTGATTCTTCAGGCAAATTCTATTCAGCTGTATCCTTGTAGTTTAACAATAGGACCATACAATGCAAGTTTACAGTTTACATTGACATTTACATTTTTACTATTTTAAATGTTACATATCTTTTGTAACTTAGGTAACATAGGTACTCACTTTATAGAGGGAAGAATAAGCTTAAAAGTGCTTTTCTGGTAGAGGGTACGCCACCTACTTGACTCCATGTAGACGTTATTGTTTTTTTTTCCCTGGAATATTCTACAGTATGGCATTTAATTTAACTATCTCCATGGAGACGAGCAGACTACGTCACCAGGCAAAGTTACAGGTCAGATCTTTGGAGAAGTGGGTCCACTCACAGTAATAATGCATGTTTTAAAAATAAAAACACCCATAATTGAATAAATACAAAATATATAATTTTTAATACCATACTGTGGAATACTAGGGTAAAGCAATAACACTGAAAGTGAGACAAAACCTGCACACTTACTCCAAAACTGCATTTAATGAAAGACGTTTTGATCAGTGGATCTTCGTCAGGTCATGGCTCTCTCTGTGTGCCACTCTCATATAAACCTTCTGCCCACTGATTGGTTGGCCAATCCAAAAGTGAGTCATAGGAGATGTCCACACAACACAATATACACTGTGCATCATAACATAAGCCATTATCCATCAACCATTTGTTATCATCAGGCAAATGAATTACATCAAAAATAAGTGCTTAGTATTGTGTTGTGTGGACATCTCCTATGACTCACTTTTGGATTGGCCAACCAATCAGTGGGCAGAAGGTTTATATGAGAGTGGCACACAGAGGAGAGCCATGACCTGATGAAGATCCACTGATCTAAATGTTGTCTTTCATTAAATGCAGTTTTGGAGTAAGTGTGCAGGCTTTGTCTCACTTTCTATGTTCACTGTAGTAACCTTGCACCAGTGATGTGCGTATACCTATACCTTTAATGATAAAGCAATAACGTTACCATGACACAAGCAGATGGCAGACCCTCTGCCAGAAAAGTTACACAGTGCACCTTTAAGTACTGTGGTAAATTGTTTGAAATAGACATAAACTTCTTCAACCTCATTGAAATTACATTTTGTACTGAGAAAAAACTGAAAGAAAATGCACCTATAAATAAATTAGATTGTAGACATTGTTTATTTGTAAAGTTCAAACTAAGCTGGTAAAAGTCTTCACAACCTTATAGCAGTGCAAAGTTAGAATGAGAAAAGCATGACACATTGCTCAAACGTACCCTAAATTTAGTTTTTGATGTGGTCAGATTTCTCGCCTGGAGAAGGACCGGGAGGACCTGGCTGCTCAGTACCAGGGTGTGGACCATCTGTGTGACGGTAAACGGGTGGAGGCTCTGCTCAGGGAAAAGGCGCAGCTCCTGACGCGGCTGAAGGGGCTGGAGACAGAGGTGACGGAGCTCCGAGCCCAGAGGGAAAACTCGGGACAACAAGCCGAAAACGTGCAACGCATCCAGGTCCGGCAGATCTCGGAAGCCCAGGCTGCGGTCAAGTCTCTGGAGGTGAGACCATGAGGAGATGGGGGGCATGGAGGGTTTTAGGAGGAAGGGTTAAGATATTGACTTTGGTTATTGTATGTAAGGGTAGGAGGTATGCCAAAAAAGTAATAATAATAATTTTAAGAGCAATGCAAAATTAGATTATATAGTCGCTTAAAAGAACAATTTAAAAATGCTGCAAAATGATCATTTCAAAATCATTACTTGTATCTCAACCAGGAAATTTACCTGCAAAATTCTTCAGCAGATTTATTGGTGGACTGCCATTTATGTGGTTGGATAATTGGCAAAATATATAAACTGTAAACTGTAAGAAATATATGATTCTATATGGTGTGTAGCTTTATGAGTTGAGTCATTAGTACAATTTATGAAATAACTACAAAACAAAGTATGACCTTATGACAGACTGCACTTTAACTGTGTGTGTTGATGATTCATCAAATGCCTTCTACTACTGTGTACTTCATTAATCTCAAATGGGCTTGGTGTGCTCACAGTCAAATTGTACCTGTTAATAAAAACCTGCAATTATTTTTTCTCAGGCGGAGCGTCAGTCGTTGCGTTTGCAGCTGGAGCGAATCGAGACTGAACTGAAGTCGACACTCGAACAAAACTCTGAGCTCACAGCAAAACTACACAAAGCAGAAAGAGAGGTCAACTCACTCAACTGCCAGGTAGACAGTTAGACCAAAGATGATTATATGAATGTACAGAAAAGAAGTCTCTAGTGTTTTACTTATGACATAAATATAACTACCTTTTCTCTTTCCACTTCTTAGATTGACAGCATGAAGCATTCACACAAACTGGAGCTGGCCACAGTTAAACTTGAATGTGCTCGGTCCAAGGCAGAAGTGGAGCGGGAGAGAGAGGCGCTTCAGGCGCAGATCGATGGTACTAAAAACAAATCCTTGGAAATCTTATTCATAGTTAAAATATTAAGTCTATTTTATTGTGTTTTAGGTCTGCAGTCTGA
Source organism: Taenioides sp. WSHXM2023 (assembly GCA_029959045.1). NCBI lineage: Eukaryota > Metazoa > Chordata > Actinopteri > Gobiiformes > Gobiidae > Taenioides > Taenioides sp. WSHXM2023. The sequence goes on from CM057085.1 coordinate 15,079,264, forward strand.
TGTAGAGGTGCTGAAAATGGCTGTGGAGAGACATAAAGAGGTTTTGGTGGAGAAGGAGCGAGAGGCGGTGAGGAGGATCCAGGCTGCGCGAGAGGAAGAATTCAGGAAAACCGCTGTGTTGCACGAGGACAAGTAAGACACGATTACTTCTTGGGTTCTTTTTAAAGACAATACAGTAACTTGTATTTACCTTGTTGACATATTTCGGCTGATGCTGCGAGCCATCTTCAGAACTGTCCCCGGTGTTGGTGGTGACATGTCGTATATCAGCTGTAGTTACTTCCTGTAGGCGTGGTCAGCTGTTATTACTTCCTGTAGGTGTGGTCAGCAGGTCGCTCAGACTGGCCACGCCTCCCATTGCCTGGTGGTCTCTGGAGGAGGGTGTCCCAGGTGTGTGAAAGGAGGAACGCTCCGTCATCACGGTTAATGCTGTCCGTGCCTCGTTTCCTGATTTCAGTGGCCTCCCTGATCCAGAGTTTGAACTTGTTGTTTTCTGATCCAATGACCCGTGCCCCGTCCCAATCCATAATGTGGTTATTTCTTTTACAGTGGTCTGATATGGCAGATTTTAGGTTTTCCTGCAATGCTTTGTCTTTTTGTGTTCTGATGAGTCTCCCTGATGTTTCCTTTTCACATTCCTTTTGGTGTTCCTTTTTTCGGATGTGAAAAGCCCAGTCTGTTTCCCCTATGTATGATTTATTGCATGATTTGCATTGAATTTCGAAGATGGAATCCAATATACATATATACATAGGGTTCAGTCAAATGGACCCAACCCATTTGAAACTGGTAGTTGTTACACCTACTCATTTGTTTTACTGTATCGTTTGTGATCATAGATTGGAGTTGGAGAACCGCCTTGTCACATTGGAACAGCAAAGGGCACTACAGGACACTGCAGCTCAGGCCCAAAAGGAGGAGTGGGAGGAGCGAATCAAGAGCGCTCAGCAGGCTGAAGAGTCAGCCAGGAGAGAGCTGCAGAACCTCAGGTGCCTATTATCTACATAAAGTTAAAACAAAAGGAGCTAAATGGGGTTTGTTTCCTTTGCTCTCCCATTGGCCCAAAATGTGCGCTGTCATCTGGTTGCTAATTGCTCCTGACCAGGTTCTGGCTCTTTTTTATGCTGAAAGTCATAAAATATACAACAGGAAATAATGGGCCTATATTTTTCTTCAGATCAAAACTTCACCAGCAGAGTTCACAACTGGATGAACTGGAGAGACAGAAGGCAGAGGTGGCTGAACTTAAGCGAGTATGTGCCTAAACCTATACTTTACCACATTATATTACATGCAATAGTTTATTGTTTGTATTGAAGTGTTGTATCTCTCTCATCTTTGTAGCAAAACCAGGAGCTGAGTGTGCAGCTGGGGACACTGTCTCACTCAGAGAGCGACCTGGCAGAGACGAACCAGAGGCTCCGAGAAACTCTGAACAAAGCCAGAGAGGAGCTGAGGGCGGTCCGCACAGAAGCTGAGAGGAGCCAGCAACAATCTGAGAGGTACAGCCATGTGCTACTGTATAAGAATAAAAACAGGCGATTGGCATTTACTACCTTTATTCATGGTTTATTCTCATTTTAGTCCTGATTTACTGGCACTTGTGTGAAAGGTTTGAGAACTTCACAATCCAATGTAATATAAATCAAAATTCGAATAATCACAATTGGTATATATTTAGGTTATATGAATTTCTTGCAAGTGGATTTTTCAAAATGGTTCATTTTCATATCGTTGAGTGCAATGTAACTCATTACTTGCATCAATGTGAAATCACAATTAGGAGTCATCATTTTATCCATGGATTTAATATGAATTTAGTACTTTGAATATGGCAAAAGGTTGATATTTTGTCTTGATACCTTATTGATACGTTGTGTCTGTTTTGACGTGTAGGACTGTGGAGGAGCGGCGGGTGGAGTGGCTGGAGGAGAAACACAAACTTCAGGAGCGAGAGGCTGAACTACAGCAGAAATACTCTCAGCTCAGAGAAAAGCTCCAGAGGGCAGCCAACGCTCAGAAGAAGGTGCACTCACATTTATGATCACTAAACATGCACATGCTTATGGCAAAAGAAATGGCAATATTAAGTAGCAATGTTTAGTTAGGTCCTCATGCTACAGAAAGTACTGGTCCAAATAATAAATTATCCACTAGTAAGAAATCAGTGCAGAAAATGTACATGGAAAAGAAAGTATCTGAAATTTCAAAATTAGTTTCTTGTTTTCTTGTTATTGTTATTATTTATGTCAAAATGGTAATATGCCAGAAACGAAGCATTATTCACGTGTTATGCAAAAAAAAGCACTCTTTTTGTTACATTTCTGAGAATTAAAAGGGAAGTGAACATAGATACCAAGTATATAACAGTGAATAATCATTTAAAACACATTTATATAAAATGGCATTTGTACAAGCACTTTGTAACTCTGTTAAGAAAAGTGCTATATAAATAAAGTCCTTATTATTCTTATTATTAAACACAACTGTGAACAATGATTGACACTAAACTTGGTTTGACTAAAAGTGAAACTTTGTTTTAGAGGAAAACATTGACTGAAAACAGAGAGAGGAAACTTCAGGACCGGATTCAGCTGCTGGAGGCCAAAATCACAGAGGTGGAGCTGGAGGCAGAAGCTGCCAAAAAGTGAGACCACTGTATTCTAATGCACCCATATTTATTAACAATCCATTTCTGGTCAAAAACTGTGCTACTGGTTGCTTCCAATGTAATCATAAACTAAAAAAAAACATGCTGATAAAGTGCAAAATCGTTGACATTATCTTTTCTATTTTTAACTTTTTGTTCCTTCTAAAAAGTCAGTACTTTTGATTGATTGGTGCCATTATTGACTGCAGACATGTTATTAATATTGTAATTGTATTTATTTATTTATTTGAACATCATTTTCATCATTACAGTAAATGCATTGTGATTCCAGTAGATAGCTGAGGTGCTCAAAAGGAGTAGATAGAAGTTAAAAAACTTTAAATGTTGTCAAATTAATAAGTCAAAGTACAATTATTATTATTAATATGTCTATTTTCTATCTATTTTTTAAATCTTTCTAGACAAGCGTCAAACTCAGAGGAGCGGGCGAGGCTGAGTCGGCAGCTCAAAGAACTGCAGCGGAGGCACAATGAGTTTCGGCAGCTGTTACTTGGGGGTCAAGGGTCATTCAGCATCGGGGCCCCGTTCATGACGTCCTCCCCTCGTCACCAGTACTCGGGGCCCAAGTCTGAGGGAGCTGTACCCAACATCACCGTGAGTACTGCTGATTCTATTGTTTAAGGGCAATTTAACTGCAATTACTGAACATATCCATGCAATTACCCTATCAAACTTTTGATTAGTTGTGGAATGTAATGAAGTAAAAGTAGTACTGTACTTAAGTATACATTTTAGGGATCTGTACTTTACTTAAGTAGATTTTAAAGTGCGAGCAGGTATCTGTACTTATCTAAAAACTTTCATTTTATCTATTTTTGTACATGAACTTCTTGGGTTCTTCTTAAAGACAATACAGTAGGAGATGTATTTACCTTGTTGACCTACAGCCCAAAGATAAAATCCCACAAGAACAAAAATTTTACACGATCTACAAGATCCAATGCAAATCGTGCCATAAATCATACATAGGGGAAATGGGTTTGGGCATTTCATATCCAAAAAAAGGAACACTGAACGGAATGTGAGAAGGAAACGTTTGGCCACTGAAATCAGGAAACGAGGTACGGACAGCATTAACCGTAATGACGGAGCGTTCCTCCTTTCACACACCTGGGACACCCTCCTCCAGAAAGCACCGGGCGACAGGAGGCGTGGTCAGTTTAAGAGACCTGATTGGCTCATCAGACTGACCACGCCTACAGGAAGTAACAACCATTGATATACGACACGTCACCACCAACACCAGTGACAGTAAATACATCTCCCACTATCTTTAACAAGAACCCAAGTAGTTAATATATCCGTACTTTCTACTCCACTGCATTTTGAGCACGACTGATAGAAGTATTTTTTATGATTGTGTGAGACCTGCTGAAAAGGCTATTTTTAACATGTCCATAGTTTCAGCAAACAGTTAGGAAAAAAACAATTGATTCGGTTATTTCTGTTGAATAAAATTCACCACAAATCAGTATCAAAATCACTACATTTGAAGCTTTATTAGATCTAAAAATCTGCACAAAATACTTTGACATTTTACTTTTTCAGTGCATTTTTAAACAGGTACTTTAATACTACTTAAGTAGATTTTTTAATGTGATCCTTTTACTTGTATTTTTTTGCTCCAGTATCTATACTTTTACTTAAGTAACAAAACTGAGTACTTCTTCCACTGCTGCTATTGAGATAAGGAGAAATATACATCTTTGAAAAATGATAAAAGATTTTACAGACCCAATCTCTTAAGTGTATTTGTTTTTGTTATTTCTGTCAGTGGAGTAATTTTGGCCCCTGTCCTCCATTTAACATACTTTTCCTAAATTGGAATGCCATCTTTTTATTATGGGTTAAAAGCAAATGATTCTCTCCTGCTTTGAATGATTTTTCTGAGGACTTTTCCTTGTTTGAAAGATAAAACAATTTGGCTTAATTTCTTTAAGAGCTATGAATAGAAAATAGAAAAGTGTTTTTTTTTTTCTAAACTTCCTGTGCCTCCTGTGTGGTCAGGACTCCCAGCTCACAGACCTGTCCGTGCTGCGTCAGAGACTTCAGGATTTGGAAAATGCACAACTTCAACAAATGGAAGAACTGGGAAATGTGGTGAATCAACCTTCTTCTCAGGGCGACACCTAAACCAACTGCTTTTATACAAACTCTTTTCTATGAATTACAACACCAGCATCTTCCTCAGGGTTTTATTGTACACTTTTGCACTATATTTATAAAACTTTTGAAATGTTAAATAATTAAAAGTTCATATGTGGTTGTAACATTCATTCATCCGGTTTTGTGAGTTGTATTTAGCCCTTATATCCAGTGTTAAACATTTAGCTCCTGGAGCAGCTTTTCAGTTCATCAAATAGCTTCTTGACGTGGTGCAGTTGCTCTTTCAGCTCAGAGGGGGCGCCATTCTGCTCCAGTTTTTCTTGGATCTGGGGGGACACAGTTTTATGAATATTAAGCTGTTATTGCTAGAGGAAGTTGAAAAGACATCCTTACAATAAACATATGTAGCAAAAAGGACTAAAACACTAGGTTCTGAAACAAATGGTAAATAGGGAGGGAACATGTTCATTTTACTGCTTCTATATTTATTAATGTTGTTTGGAAAATGACCAATTTCTACACACAGACCATAAAAGAACTTTGCTTAAAACATTGACAAAAGTGAAAGTTTTTCTGAGAATTGAAGCAGAACTGAAGAGGAAGTTACAAGAGGAACCCTTAGAAGTACAAACTGCATTTCCTCTCTAAAATGGGGCAGGGACAACTGTATTCTTAATCTGCTAATTTTATTGTCTGTTTGGGGATTTTTCTATTGGGTTATTTTGAAATCCCAAAATACCAAAAATATTGGCAGAAAGTACAAGAATTTTAAAGTAAAATTCATAACTCACACCTGCTTCAGAGGAACCTGGGTTAGATGTTTCCGAGATGACACTTCCTAATGGCTCATGGCCAGGGTCTACAGGGGTGCAAAAGGGAGCATTGCAACCTCATTTAAAAGTGTGTGCACTTTTGTTCCAGGCAGGAAAAATAATGGAGTAGTATTGTCTTTACACCCCTTTGAAACTTGGATGCGCCCTCAAGCTGTTTAGTCTTCACCCGGGCCTGTTTGGCTACTTTAGCAAAAACTGTTGTACACTTTTGTGCCTTGAATGTTGGCTAGCTTCATTATATGATCAGGATCTCCCAGTTCTTTACAGGACTAGTTATACAATGGATTAATGTAAAACATGTTGTATACTGACCTCTGGGAAATATCTCTGGATGAATTTGTATAGCTCTTTCAGTGCTGCAGCTTCATTAAACTCGTTTTCATGTTTCTAAAACACAAACAAATGTGTTTACTGCTGATCCTCACAGTGTAGATTTGAAGCGGAGGATACTCACCTTTGACTCTTTCTGTAAAAATGCTGTGAACTCTGAGTCGGGTATCGAAGGCTGATCTTGGACCTGTTTGTAGTACACTTTCACTTCCTGTTTGTATTTGGGGATTTCTTTGGCATAGAGGAGCTTATTTGTTGGTGTGTGCTAAAGAAAAAACAAAATGGTCATTATTGCTGAAAATCTATCTTGCCCAGACATTAAAGTTGAAGCTGAAAGGTTTTGACTCAGATTTCTATAGTACAATTTGGACACATCCAAATCCAAGTATTTGGATTCATTTAAGCAGGGAATACATACTTTATTGACCAATGTGGGAAATGGCTAAATAACAGTAGCTCAATAGAATCAAAGAATGACTCTTGTGAGCTTTTAGCCATGTTATAATGTTGTTAGCTCAAAACACACATGTTTGACTAACGCCCCATTATTAGGCTGTGTACATCTCCCACACTCAAAAGGCTCTGTTCCACCTTGTGATGTCACAAAGAGGCAGTTTTCAAATGAATAGCTACATTTGACCTTTTTTCATGATTCTAATGAAGGTGTATGGAGTTTAAAAACACAGTGGGGCACTTCCTGTATTGCCTCATGACATCACAATGTGGAAGTGTTTTTTGTTTGAGAAATGCCTAAATACACAAGATTTTAGTGTGAAACGTGTGAATGAAACAAAACACAACTCCAGGTATGTTTTTGATAAGTAAACAAGTATGACATTATAACATGGATCAGAAAATGGCGTATTATGGGCCCTTTAAATTTGAAAAGAGCTGACCTTCCCGAGCTGTGTGTCGCTGAGGGAGAATGAGTCCATGAAGGCCTGAGCGATGACCGAGAGGCAGCCGTCCAGATTGGGGCTCTTCTCCAGGTCAAACACAAACTGGGGATTCTTCAAGATGTTCACCCAGAAGCGCAGAGGTAAACTGAGCACACAGAGATATGAAACATAAGTAAGAATAACGTAACTTCAAATTAATATTACTTAAAGGTGCACTGTGTAACTTTTCTGGTGAGAGATTGCTTTCGCCTGAATGCACAACCATATGGCATTAAAGTTGCTTATTATTTAGGTGTTTTTTACAATAAAACAATACCTCAAAAAATATGCATTCTACTGTAAGCGGGCCCACCTTTCCACAAATCGGACCAATACACCTTTAAGGAGAAGTTAAAATAGTGGTCCAAGAAATGTGTAAGAGATCAGCCCAAGACTTGTACAGTCCCTGACAAAAGTCTTGTCGCTTATCCATTTTGTAGAAACAAAAGCTTATAACCTGACTTTAAATTAATCGATTGGTTTTAGAAATGTCTCATATGAAAGCTAAAACCCTCCCAAATTATGCTCAATATACTAAAATAAATTTGCTTCACTGAAGAAAGATTGATCATTTAATGAACACAGAAAGGTCAGATTTTGGCAAGACAAAAGTCTTGTCGCCTTGTCATATGATGCACCCAATCCTAGATTACAGCCTCACCTGTGATCAGTTACTGATCAATCAGTTAGTGGGTGTGTATAAAAAGAACCCCAGCACACCAGACCTTCACATCAACTGCAACTTGACCTCTGACAACATGCCTAAGATCCACCCTGAGACCAAAGCGTTAATTATCAAGAGGCTGAAGACCAGATCCACTGCTGAGGTGGCTGACACCTTCAATGTGTCTCAGCGTCAAGTACAAAGAATAAGAAAAAGATCTGAAAAGACTGGAGATGTTTTTGACAAGCCCAGGTCCAGCAGACCCCGCAAGACAACTGCTCGGGAGGACCGTTTGTTAATTCGAAAATCCAAGGCCAGCCCCTTTTCCACTGCAGCAGAGCTCCACCAGGCCTGGTCACCTCAAGTCCCTGTGTCAACCAGAACAGTTTGTAGAATTCTGTCTCAAAATGGCCTCCATGGTCGAATCAGTGCACAGAAACCAGCACTAAACAAAAGGCAATTAAAAAACCGTGTGGCATTTGCCAAGGCCCACAGCCTGCTAAAAGGATGGACACTGGAAAAGTAGCAGAAGGTGGATTTCTCAGATGAATCCTCGGTTGAATTACATCACAGCCGCCGCAAATATTGCAGGAGACCTACTGGAGCCCGCATGGATCCAAGATTCACCCAGAAAACAGTTAAGTTTGGTGGCGAAAAAATCATGGTCTGGGGTTGCATCCAGTATGGGGGTGTGCGAGACATTTGCAGGGTGGAAGGCAATATCAATAGCCTAAAATATCAAGAAGTATTAGCTACCTCTTACATTCCCAACCATAAAAGGGGTCAAATTTTGCAGCAGGATGGTGCTCCATCGCATACTTCTATCTCTACATCAAAGTTTCTCAAGGCGAAGAAGATCAAGGTGCTCCAGGACTGGCCAGCCCAGTCACCAGACATGAACATCATTGAGCATGTCTGGGGTAGAATGAAAGAGGAAGCATGGAAGGCAAAACCAAAGAATCTTGATGAACTCTGGGAGGCATGTAAGACTGCTTTCTTTGCTATTCCTGATGACTTCATCAACAAATTGTATGAATCATTGTCGAACCGCATGGATGCAGTCCTTCAAGCTCATGGAAGTCATACAAGATATTAAATATGGATCTCACAGCACCACTACTTAATTCACTGACGTTATGCAACATATTTTTGTATTTGAAGTAAATTATTTGTTCAATTTTCTGTAGGCGACAAGACTTTTGTCTTGCCAAAATCTGACCTTTCTGTGTTCATTAAATGATCAATCTTTCTTCAGTGAAGCAAATTTATTTTAGTATATTGAGCATAATTTGGGAGGGTTTTAGCTTTCATATGAGACATTTCTAAAACCAATCGATTAATTTAAAGTCAGGTTATAAGCTTTTGTTTCTACAAAATGGATAAGCGACAAGACTTTTGTCAGGGACTGTATATGAAAACTGGGGAATCATAGTTCTCTATTTTTCTTTCTATTTAGCTGCACTTATTTTTGCAATTAAGGGTCACAATTTGTATATTTTGGCACCCTAGTTCCTCTTCCTAAAGCTTTTGATGCCATCTGGACATATAGCTGAAACAGGAAATACTCTTGTTGTATTTTTGTATTTTGTTTTGATTTAGGTCTGAGGATGGAGTTGTAAATAGAAGAGATGATGTCTAAGCCACCTATTCCTGTTCAAAGATGAATTGCCTTTGCTAACAAAAATGGGGTCTTTAACTTCCCCCTCTCAAACCATTTTTTTTTCTTCGGCTAAGATGTACCTCACTATCCTCGAAGGAGTGGTTATGGCTTTATTGCTTTATTTTGTGTAGTATTTAGGTGTTTCCTTTTTTTTGCACCTGTTGGTCTTCCAGATGTGAAGGACGTCAGGGTCGGTGATCTTCATGTCCTCGGCCTGAGCGTCCAGAAAATCAAAGAAGTGTTTCACAGCCAGTGGAGCTCTGTTGTACTGCAGTCCCCAAATGCACCTGAACAGCTTCTCCACATACGAGTGCACCGCCACCTACAGGCACACAGGTGTATTGCATTAGAATTCAAAGTCTCAATTAAACCCAGGGGTTTCCAAAGTTGAGGGGTGGGTGAGTGATATGGAAGATCATTTGTTTCATCAGATTTTGAATTTTAAATGTTGAATTTCTCACTTTGAATTTTTTAACTCTGATGAAATTTTAAGTGTACATTTTCAAAGTGTTTAAAATTCTATATAAAAAAATAACCTTTTAAATATTCAGCACAAATATTTTCAAGCCCTCAAATTCAGTGAACCGATCTGATTGGTCAGAATTAGCCTCATCAAAACCTCATCTCTTTTATTTCTTAAGTAGCAAGCCCGCCCACAGATGGGCGCGGTCAATAGGAAACAGCCTTTGTCCTCCTCACTTCTACATGATCGACGCTTCTGTCTTGGCATCTTGGATCTTTGTTGTGAAATTTTTCACTGTGAGTTTTACACTCTGAATTGTGACTGTTGAATTTGAGGGCTTGAAAATATTTTTGCTGAATATTTAAAAGTGATTTTTTTATTTTGAATTTGAAACATATTGAAAAAGTATACTTAAAATTTCAGCAACTCAAATTCAGAATAAAAATTATTCAAACATCTTTTTTCAGAGTTAAAAAATTCAAAGCAAGAAATTCAGCGGTATTTAAAATTCTAAATATAATGGAACAAATTATCTTCCATAGAGTGAGTACTTGGCAACTATAGTTTAAATGGTTGGGGTCCTAAAAAGTTTGGTAACCTCTGATTTAACGCATATCTGCAGTTCGCCTACAGAGCCAATCGGTCTGTAGACGACGCCATCAACCTGGCCCTCCACTTCATCCTTCAGCATCTGGACTCCCCGGGAACCTACGCCAGGATCCTGTTTGTGGACTTCAGCTCTGCATTCAACACCATCCTCCCTGCTCTGCTCCAGGACAAGCTCGCCCAGCTCAACGTGCCTGACTCCACCTGCAGGTGGATCACTGACTTCCTGACGGACCGGAGGCAGTGCGTGCGGCTGGGGAAGAATGTCTCGGATATTCGGACTATAAGCACAGGATCTCCACAGGGCTGTGTACTTTCTCCCCTGCTCTTCTCCCTGTACACCAACTGCTGCACCTCCAGCCACGACTCCGTGAAACTGGTTAAGTTTGCGGATGACACCACCCTCATCGGGCTCATCTCGGACAGCGATGAGTCTGCCTACAGGAGGGAGGTGGACCGGCTGGTGTCCTGGTGCAGCAGCAACAACCTGGAGCTCAACGCCCAGAAGACAGTGGAGATGATCGTGGACTTCAGGAAAGTCACAGCCCCCCTGCCTCTCCTCACCCTGACAGACTCCTCCATCACCACTGTGGACTCCTTCCGCTTCCTGGGCACCTGCATCACCCACGACCTCAAGTGGGAGCCGACCATCAGCTCCCTCATCAAGAAAGCCCAGCAGAGGATGTACTTCCTGCGGCAGCTGAGGAAAGCCAAGCTGCCTGCCCAGATGATGGTGCAGTTTTACACGGCCATCATTGAGTCCATCCTCACCTCCTCCATCACTGTGTGGTACGCTGGGGCCACTGCCAGGGACAGACAGAGACTGCAGCGCATTGTGCGCTCTGCTGAGAAGGTGATCGGCTGTAGCCTTCCATCTCTTCAGGACCTGTACGTCTCCAGGACTCGGGGGCGTGCAGGCCGGATAGCAGCTGACCCCTCTCACCCTGGACATGGACTATTCGAGCCACTTCCCTCTGGCAGAAGGCTACGGTCCATACGGACCAGAACCTCTCGCCATAAGAACAGTTTCTTCCCCTCTGCCGTTGGACTCATAAACACTTTATGAACACTTATAACACCTGTACTAAGGACACTTTATAATACCAGTCACTTTAAATAAGTCATGTCACGTCACTTGCTCTTTGCACTGTCGGTTTGCACTGTTGTTCTGATGCTCTGTATATACTTGACTATTTTTATTTTTATTATATATCTTAATCTTTTTGCATGCTCTTACTTTATTCAAATAGTGATACTTTATTATCATTATTATTATTATTATCCTTTATAACTGTGATATCTCTACTTGTATTATTATTATTATTATTATTATTATTATTCAGTGTTCTATGTTGCACCTTATCACCAAAGCAAGTTCCTAGTCTGTGAATTGTGTTCACTGACAATGGCAATAAAAGCTTTTCTGATTTCTGATTTCTGATTTCTGATAACATCTAATCTGTGCAATGAAAGACTTTTTCTAATAGTCTTTGTTTTCAACATTGCTGTTTACAGTTAACATAATGTAATTATAATGATCTATGCATGTTAATACTAAAAATGTCTTCTTGTAAAAAGTAATGCATATAAAGTTCTCCAGTGAGTGTATAAAATAAAACTAATAATATACATTAAAGGTACAGTATATGTCACCTGCACGTTACCATGGAAATAGTACGGTTAAATCCGTACTTTGGTGGAGTCAAGTTTGTTTGGAGATGCAAGACAGCTCAAGTTTTTCAGTGCAATAAACACCACCAAAATGGAAAAAAAGACTGATTAATAGGATTAATACTAAATTTATAAACACACTAAACTAAATCTGCAACCTACAGTACATAATAATGTGTTTAGTAAAGTAGCAAGTAATGGTAAAGTGCCAGCACATGCATATTTTACCTAACATGAAAACACTGCACATTTTGTTTTAAAGGCAAAAGTTGAGTTTCCATCAGTGTTTCCGTTTCCCTGTTTCAGTTACAGACCAGTGTTTGGTATTTAGTGAGTTTTTATGTGTTAAGAGTCAGTTCCTCTCACTTTTGTGGACAACAGCTTGGTGAGGTGAACTTCCTTCAACTTCAACTTCTTCCTCTCTGGGTTTTTCAAATCCTCCACTATATCAGGGTCAATCTGACAAAGAACAAACCAAAAGATACCCACCACACATTAATTTTTTTATTGATATTATTATTATCATATCATCAAATATCATTTTTGTAATACTTCTTTTGTAATAAAATATTTATTTTATCATTCTCTTACCAAGTGAAAATATTTCCCTGAAAAGTCCTGGTCATCTAGAGAGGAAAATTTTTGGTTAATTTTCACAATAAAATATGAAAATTACTAAAATGACCTCTTAATATAAATGGGCCCATACCTTTAACACTTTCCTGATTACTTAGAGAAGCGTGAGTTTTCCTTGAAAGCACTTTGATCGTGGCTCCATCTGGGATCTGTAAGAGTTGAGTAAACAACAAGAATTTTATTACAATTTAATGTTTGAGTTTTATGTAAAACTTTAAAACTTTTAAAAAGTGGCCAAATTAATCAAATTACACCCAAACCAATGAAATTATGACAGTAATTCTCAATACCTTTATTTGAGTTTATTTAGAGTTTGTCGAGACAAACAATGAAAGATCGGCATCTCTACGGGGCATTGGCGGGGCGGTCCCATGTCTGTGTAAATTTTCTCCAGGTAATTTGTTTTTTGACAAAATAGCTTTACTTCACATAGACATTGCTTACTGTTGTCGTGCCCTTGAGCAAGATATGAATAAATGTGTTTGTATGGCATAAACTAGTATAACTATAGATTGAAGGTGTTTTCAACTCCACAATAGCTTTCTTAATAAAAAAAATAGGCCTACAATGCTACAGTACATAATAATGTGAACCTTTCATAAATATTATGGCCTGGTGGAACAGTGTCAGCCCCGAGGAAACTCCCATGATGCACTGCTCTTCTCTGATTGTATTAGACGTCCATTAAGACCACTCCTCTGCATCAGAAAGCAGCACTCAACATGCGCCTCGTCTCTATTAAAGTTTATCAGAGAAAAGTATCTGACACTCAGGGTAATTGGCCAACAGGATGTGACACACACACAGAAACCAGAGTTGAGAAACGTAGTTTCCTTTGTCACTAGATTTTACTTCATTATGGGAAACAAGAAACAAGTCTTGTGTAATTTACTGACCAACTCAATTCATCTAATGTATAATTGGTGCACAATGGTAGGGGACTTAAAGATTCATTATGTAGCTTTTATGATGGAGTTCAGGGTCTGCCACCTGCTTGTCTCCATGGAGATATTAGTATGATGTGCTACTGTATGATATTAAACTTTTGTTTTACATTTATTCAATTAGTTGTGTGAACATCCCATGCAAAGCATTAACCTCTCCATGGAGACAAGTTACATAATGTATCTTTAAACTTTTGATACTCTTGGAAGGCTTTTGAGCCTCGATCATAATATTCTATTGCAAATGTTAGAAAAGTATGATTCCGAGGACCTGTGCATGCATGGTTACAAAGCTACCTACAAAACAGATACCAGTATTTTGAAATAAATAATGAACAATCTGTAAGTGTTGAAAGTAAATTGTGGAATTCCACAGGGCTCGATGCTCGGGCCAAAACTGTTAATAAATTGTGTCCTCTTTGCAGACGATACCACCCTCTACTGCTCAGACAAAGACTAAAAGCAGCTTGTACAAATGGTGCAGAGGGAGGTGCATAAAATTAAAGTATGGTTTGATATGAATAAATTGTTGCTAAATAGAGAAAAAACTAAATTTATGATATTTACAAAACGAAAAATATATACTCATGTACAAATTATACTCAACAATACACCACTAGAAAGAGTCTTTGAAAAACAAGTTTCTAAGAGTAACTATAGACCATAATTTAAATTGGAAATGGCACATAAATAAAATTAGAAACAAATTATCCAAAGTAATCACAATTATACATAAATATAGATATATTCTAAATAAAAATAGTCTTTATTATATACAACTCGTTGATAATGCCCTCTATAACCTGCTTTATTGAGATTTGGGGCATTACATATAAGACTAATACAAATCCAATCTTCACATTATCACATTATCAACTTGTAATGAACCAACCAATGGATTATTTATAAACCTCCAAATGTTACGATTTAGTCGACCTTTACACTCTGTTTTTGATTTTGAACATGATTTTCAGTTTCTTGTCAAAATCATTACAGAACATGTTTAAAATTCGAAATAGGTCATATTATCTCAGAGGTATGGTGATGTTTATAAAGACTGTTATTTGTTTGTTTGTTTTGTCTTGCTTTATTTATGAATATGAACTAGTTTCAAGATGATGGATGAGGAATAAAGGGTAGGCCGAATAAGCTCAAGCTTCAGCCTACATCTTTTCGGTCTATGCATGTTAAATATGAATGATGTGGAATAATGTCAGAATATACCTGTGACCGAAATAAATTAATCAAAAAACTATAATGAACTAAGGAACTAAAAAGATGTTAAGTGTAAAGTATCAAATCTCCCTTCTCACAATTTTGTGGTGGCAACAGGGCTATTCTGTCCTTATGGCCTCTCCAATGTTCACATAATTATTTCTACCTTGTAGTGCTTCATAGTGTTGAGCATGGTCACGTGTCCCAGTCTCTCTGAGCTCAGATCCACTTCCTCCAGACGAAGAGATGCAGTTCCTGTCACATACTCTGTCCAGACAGAAAATTAAGTATAAAAAGAGAGGTAGGGAAATACAGAATCTGCTCTTTTAACCATAGTCTGTAGGGGGCAGTAGAGTTGACAGCAGGTAGACAGTCCCTCTTTTGGTTTTCCTGTAAAACCGTTGAAGCTACTGTCCCTTGTTTATTATTACTTATTATAATTACTTACTTATTAAAATAAGTGTCCCACTTATTTTATAATAATAATAATAATAATAATAATAATAATAATAATAATAATAATAATAATAATAATAAAATTAGTGTCCCACAAGCAGGGGTGTACTGATATCCATGTTTTTAATACGTGGTACCTGCTATTGCCTTTCCAGTCTCTCTGCGTGTTAGCTGATAAAACCAAAAATCATATTGTTATCTATGAGCTTAAATTTCCTGAGTCTGTCCCTCCATGTTCCATCATATTCAACAACAAGCTCCTCTTTTTCTACGACCTGAACTACAGGTTGGAGACCCCTGTGCTCTCCACGCCCTTCAAAGTAGCTCACCACGGGATTTCTGAATGATACGTATTGTGCTGATTTAACTATCAAAACTAAATTTTGATTTATTACCATAGTAAATCTACACTTTTGATTCCTAACTTTGTGCACTAATAAATGAATAACGGTTTATGTTTAGCAGGCATCTAAACTGTACCCCATTAAAGGCGAGGGCTCTTATATTTACGCAATTTCTTGCCACCACTATAATGAGTAGCTCTTTTACATTTTAGTTTTGTGAGGGTAGCTCAACAGAATAAAAAGGTTGGAGACCCCTGTCCTAGTGTGTGTGTATCTCTGTAAAGAGCCATACCGATGCACAGCTCTCGTAGGGGGGTGTTGTATGGAAACCCAAACTTGGTCCTAAACGTGGTCAGGATCTTGTCTTTGACCTGATCCACTGTGTCACAGGTGAGAGCAGCCACCTCCAGAGGCTCTGACATCTCCCCATCACTGCCCACTGCAAACAGCACCTTCAGCTTCTGCATAAAACAACATTAAACTGGTTATTTTCATCATTGATTTTAGATTAGATAAGATAGGTAAGATAAATCATTGATTCAAATTAGGGCAGGGAAAAAAAAACTCCCCTAAAAATTATAGACCAAGTCTTAGGGACTTTCCTGATCAAAATAATAAAATAAAAATGTCACACCTCATCAAACTTAAACGATTCATTTCTCCCCACATCAATGCTAGAGGTAGTTGTTGTGGCTATTTGCAGAGAGCTCCATTAGCTGCTTGTGTCATTTTCATTTATCACTGGCGTATTACTGGTGTGTATAATGTAACCGTGGCAATGCTCTGTGGGTTTCCAAAGCGTTCACTTCCACTTCTCTCTGGATCATCTGTCTCTCTCTGTGCTGCTGTGGTTTAAGTCAACTCTCACTAATGGACTGCAATGGTACAGAGGAACCAGAGATTAGCAGGCAAGAGTGGAGGGACTTTCCATTTGGAGAAACATGCTTTTCTGTTATTTACATTATATATGTAGTATGTATATGATTATTTTTTTCTCTCTTGGCACAAACTCGAAATAAAAACAAATCAAATTATATTTTGCGGCTCAATATTTATCGTGTGTACCATTTCTTAGCAAATGCAGGAAGATTTTTGTAATAGGGTAAGATGAATTTCTACCCATACTGGGGGTGTGTGGGCAGAATACATAACTTCATAATTAACAGAATTATTAGTTCATTCTGTTATTTATTTGTTGCAGCTCATGCCTTTTAATGATACATTTAAAAATTGGTTTACTGGGAGTATCCTGCTTTGTGTCAGTAGCAAGTAAGTGGTTTCAATATTATCATTTACCACATTATTTCTCTGTAGCAATATATAGTGCTTGAAAATGTTATTGTGACAGGCCTCAAGATCAATTGCAATCAAACCAAAATTGCCATTTGAATAACAAACTGTGAAACTATGTATCAGTAGGGGTGTGCAAAAATATTGAAATATCGATATATTGTATCGTTTATTGTGATGATATAGTATCGATGTTGTGGGCTGTTGTATTTTTGGTATATTTTGTTAAATTATTTTGTTACAGTGCTACAGTTTTGTTGCTTGTTCAGAAGAAGGAAACTTATTTATGCGACACATTTGACATTTTTGATGATTAAAATGTATGTGTTTTATATTCACTTTGCACAGGAAGTGGTTTAACAAAGACTTTTAGCCATGATTTTGCCTTTTTTTTTTTTTTTACTGAACCATATTGAATCGATTTGAAATATACTGTATCGAATCGAAAGTGCACTGTATCAAGACATATCATATTGTGGCCTGTGTTTCGAGGTATATATCGTATCTGCAACTTCTTAATGATACCCAACCCTATGTATCACATTTGATTAAAATGCCAGCTTTACTTCAGGGTGTAGCACTCTTTAGTTCCCCTTTTGTTTGCGCCAGACAACACGTCTTACACTCACTAACACATTTCAGCAGACACCATGATTTACTGATAACAGTATACATGTAGTAATCATGTGACATAATCGTGTCACACCAAGCTGCAATTTTGTAAGTTTGACTTCTCCTTTATCATAACAGTACTATTGTTTTTTTGTTTTTTTTTACTGTTGTGCACAAACACCGCAACAACTTTCTTAAAATAAAGTTGCTAAAACCATTTGTGAATGCCAGGGACAGTATTACCACCAATACAAAATATACAAGCAGTATTATACTTTTAATTAATCTGTATATGGCATGCATTGTAGTTATGTTAAATTTCAGTTTGGGAGATCTGTGTTAGAGGTATGCCCCACCCCTCATCACAAACCAGAAACTCATAACTGTGGTTTTAACTTTCGTTATACTGAGGTTTACCAGTAAATACAGTTTGTCAGTGCAATGTATCAAGATTTCCTGTTCATAAAATACACCCTTAGATGTACAATGACTTAGATGGCTTGGTGTTTTGTAAAACAACGTTCACTATTTTTTGTATCACAACACAAGTTTCAGAAGTGTGGTACACCTCCTGTCAGATCAGGAAGTGGTGAGCACCACTTCAACACACTTCTCTCCAGTTGCTACTGGACTATGTTTTGGGCTATAACAAATACTTTCCAATTCATTTATTTGAGACCCAATCATTTTTGCCAAATAGCTTGTTACAGCCCCAGGCCTTTAGCCTTTACCATATTTGTGTTAAGTTGTTTTGTGTAACTATGGTTTGCCTGTTTCCTTCATACAACCCTGCTGTGTGAGCCCTTTTGTTGGATTGGTGGACTTCTCTCCTGCTTGTTCCTGGTTGGCTTCTGCATTCTGGTCCCTGATTGGTGGGGCACCTCCACATCTGGCCAATTCTGTCTCACTTTAATTTATTTTGAGTGCCCGAAAAACATTCCACACATTGTGATACATAAAATGTCTTTTACAGTACACTACAAGAGAAAAAGGAACATAGTTTAAGTTAAGCTAACTGGCATGCTTAGTAAAAGTCTGATGTAGCTAATCAAAATAAAATAAGAAGTTGCAAAAGTTTCTGCTCCATCTTGGCTTATCAACTGTTGAAATCTTAACCATAAACTGCCTGCTGCTGTCACCCAACCACACTGTCACCTTTCAACCAATCATCTCTCAGCAAGGTATTTGTATTCATTTAAATACTAGACATAGTCAGTCGGCCGATTGGACTGATATTTGCACTTTTTAGCGCATTGGGTGTCGGCCAGTAAATTTCCAGCATAGGCCGATATTTGGTTTGGCCCAAACATGCTGCCTAAATATACGTGAAGAATATGCATAAAGCCTCAGGGTATTTATTCTATGATTTTATTCTATGATTTTGTAGAAGAACAAGGTTGAGGATGAGTTTCTATTAAATGAAAAAAATCAGCCAGAAGTATTGGCTGAGCCAGAGCTTATAGGCCATCGGTTTCTCTGGAGTCTAAACAATCAGTATCAGCACCGGCCATGAAAAAAAATCTGACATTGCGATAATAATTTGACAATACGGGCTACTGTGTACTGCCTTAAAAGGGGCAACAGAATAAACCAAAAAAGTACAGTGAACTTGACAAAGACTCTTCATAGCATTTTAAACAAAATACCAAATTAAAAGCTGCCGTAATAATGACATGATAATAATCCTCATAATGTATTGTATAGCTGGTGTAAAATGGTCTCTTTATAACACGGTGGCCCTAATCCTCATACTGTATTGTGTGTTACCAGTGGTTGGAAGTCCTGGGCCTGCCACAGGAGCCAGTCTTCGCTCAGAGTGTACAGAGCTTTCTCAGTCACACAGTCCACGGGCCCTTTGGAGATCTGCTGAGACAAAGCACTGACCAGGAAGAACAACTGCTGCCCCACTCCCTCCTGTGCACACAAGGAATGGGAACAACATCAAAACTGAACCAGAACTTCAAAATTGGGGCCAAAATACACTATTTTCTGGTATGTTATAAGTTGTTTCCTTATCAAATCATACCTGGAGTTGTGCTTTGTTTCATTCACACATTTTAACACGCAAATATTTAACAGTTTTTCTCTCAAACTGAAAGCACTCTGTTCCACCTTGTGATGCCATGTGGTAATATGGGAACTGTTAGGTCCACTTTGTTTTTAAACTCCATACACCTTCACTTGAATCATTTAAATGATTCCTGCCCTAGAATTGCCAATCTCAACTGAACTAAAGGTAAAAGGAGCTGTTAACGTGAAAACTACCACTTCATGACATCACAAGGTGGAACAAAGCATTTAGAGCTTTGGAGATGTAGACAGACTAATAATAATGGCTTACTCAAACGTGTGAATGAAACAAAACACAACAAACAGGTATGTTTTTGATGAAGTAACAACATTCTAACACAGCTAAAAACTCAAAGTCAGTTTTGTGCAATATAGGCTCTTTAACGGTTCATTTGCCCATTCTAGTCTTTACAGTGAAACTCACCCTGAGGAAGCCATAGAGACAAATGGACATCCAGTTGGTGAGCAGTTTTTCCACTGTGGACTCGGTGCGTCTCAGGAGGAGTTTGGGCTGAGTGTGACTGCTCTGCTGCATCAGGTCCTTCAGTAAAAGCTCCATCACCTCCGTCAGGTAAGTCAAGTCACTGTGCAGTGCTACAGTGAGCAGGGATGCCAGCACACACCTGAGCCAAACAAGAGGAAAATCACATAATTAATCCACTGAGCGCTTTTCCTCATCTGCTAGTCTTTAAGAAAATATGTCTGTGTAATCTCTAAGTCATCCTGGTAGGATCCATAGCAGAAGAAAAATTGAATTCTGTCAACTGCACTATTGTTTTCTTTGTTTGATTTAGGTTTACAACTCCATCCTCAGACCAGTATGCTAAGAGGTATGAAAGCACCCGTTAGGGGCCGGAACTATTATCCTAATATGACTCAGGCACAGTTCACACTTTGTGTAGTTCAGTAGACCTAACTAAGACACAGAACTATAAACAAAATTAAAAATAGATGTGTTTAGTTTCAGTGCAGTTTCATTGTAGTTAGCTCCTCCCTTCAGGCAGATATAAAGCAGTGTCCACCAGCGTCTGACCAGAACTGAAGAAGCAGCTTGGATGAGCTGCGAAACATATTCGACCAAAAAACTCTGTCCAGTTAACAGAATTTAAATTTTTCTTTTGCTTTAAGAAAAGTTGCTAGCCAGTCTGAGTTTTAACTAGCTGAAATTATAGAAACTGTAATTGTTTGGTGTATATTAATTTAAAATAAAAAGTAAACTTCTGACTCTTAGCTAAAATGTTAAGTTAAAATTGATTATAACTATGGCTGAACAGGAATCTAATGTGTTTAAGAATATATGACTACATTAGACTAGAAAAAAGTTTAAAGGTTAGGAAGGCTATGCATGCAATTCAACAGGCCAAAGTTACTGGTTAACCTGAATAAATTAGTAGCCAAATTAGAAATATACCAGCAATTTGGTATTTGCTATTGTGTCCTTCTGCAAGACATTTAACCACACCTTAACTGTGATGTGTTAGTAAAACTGTAGGTGGTTAATGGTGCAAAATATGTCTGAGATACTTGTAAAACTTGAAAACCGTGATAATAATCAGAATAACTGTTTCAATTGTTATTTATTATATATTTATTATTATTAGCCTGTCACATCTGCAAAGGGAAGGAATCAATTACATGCTATTGATGAAGCTACTACCATGACACTAATGCCATAATGGATTCAGTTTAGTTCACTTTATAGAAAAATAATATTATTTTACTTGTCTTTTATGGAGAAGTTTTTCTGTTCCTCCATTGTGTGAACCATAGACGTAAGGAAGGACTGATCCCGAATCAGTTTAGACAGACTCTGGCAGTACTCATCAAGTTGGACTATCACCCCATCCTGAAAATATGGACAAAGTATGCAATTAATGAAACAATATAATAATTAACAGGCCCATATTACGATCTACAACTCCAGATATGTCTTTGATGAGGTCACAGCATTCTAACATGGCTTAAAGCTCACAACTCAGTTTAGAATAGGAAAAAATGCTATTTCAATGCAATGCAATTTCATTCAGTGTTAATAAAAGTATACACTAGGATATGTGGACAAAATGTAAATGTAATAATACAATATGAACAACACAATTAAGTAAATAAATATATTCACTATACATTTTTAGGTGCCTAACCTGATGGATATCGTTAACACAGGACTTCATCAGGGCTTCACGCTAAAGGGAAAAAGCATATTACTATTTGAATGAACAGCAGTAATCGTTATTGTGGGTGATGCCTCTACCTCGGGGAAAAATATCCTGGAGGCAAAATGCTTGTAGTCAAGGAAAGGAATAGTGCCAACATTTTCCAAAAGACTGTCATTTTCTGTCTGCAAGTCAATGAAACCTAAAGAGAGAGGAAATGGCAAGCTTTAATTATCAAGTGAAAACAAGCAAGGTGAAATTATTATATATTATAAGATCAATATAATAGATTTTTGGTATATTTGTAAAACTTTTCACAATGCAGCAAATTTCCACCTATAGAAAATTGTAAATATATTATCTTATCAGTATTATATGTTGATTGTTTGTTTGTTTGTTGTGTTAGACAAGATACAAGCTATCTAAACACTTTAAAGGGGCACTATGTCTGCTGTTTGCTTGTCTTTATGGAGATGTTATTGATTTGCCTGGAAAATGACATAAAGTGGCATTAAACATTTGGTGTTATCAAGCCAAGTTACAGGTCAAATCACAGTAAAAAAACATTTTTTTTAACGTATCTTAACAATGAAAACACCAGTAATTGAAATACAAGGTAGAATAGTTTAATGCCACACTGTGAAACATCTCCATGGAAACAAGTGTTGCTTCTTTAAACCTATAAGTACCTACTGATAGCACAGACTGTGTATATAAATAGTTAGTAAATGTTTTGAACTCTGGTCGACTTCAAACATAAAGTGCCCAGGCTTGGATTAGACTGGATTTTGATAGACTCAAAGTTGAAGTCTATAATCCCTCACCTTGTCTGATGTCATTCCTGATGTCCATCTCCAGATTTTCCATCAAACTGTTCATCCGACTGGTCAGCTGGTTTTGCTTTTTCTTGTACACAATTAGCACAGCTTTCAAAATAACAAATACAGTATCAGTACAGCCATTTAAAAGTCCAATGTAATATTTAAATAGATTCATTGATGCAAACTTTGAGACATCCAAGAATACGATATTACTAGTATAAGTGAGTTAAACAAAAACAACTGGACTTATCTTTTTGAAGACAATGTTTCACTATAAATCCAATGGCTTCTTCAGTTGTGTTTTAGTGATGACACCAAAGAGCTACTAAGTCTAGTTGTTTTTGTTTAACTCGCTTATAATTTTAAATAAAGATAGATCAATAGTAATTTCACCTATAACAATGCAGGGTATTAGCAGTAGCACCAGCAAAATCAGCAGCAGATCAGGTTTAGGCTTCAATATGACTCTGCTGTCCCCAACTTGTATCTGAAAGAAAAGTTATAGGTTATAGGTTAGAGCAGTGCAAATAAAATACGCCATGTATTTTACATGAAAGAACATCATAACCTGGTTTAAAGCTCAAAATGTATAACCAAACTATACAAGAACAAACACAAATCTAATCCAAGAGTAAAAGTGTTTAAAGGTCCTATATTATACGTAGAATGCTGTGTTTTGTTTCATTGACACATGTTTGAGGAATCCTTCATTATTAGTCTGTCTATATTATCTCCAAAGCTCAACATGCTCTATTCCACCTTGTGATGAGTTTAAAAACACAGTGGAACACCTCATGTATTACAGAACAAAGTAAAGAACTCAACCTAAATATGCAGGATTTGTGTGTTAAACGTGTGTTAATGAAATAAAACAAAACTCCAGGGATGTTTTTGATGAGGAAACAACATTATAAAAGATAAGAAAATGGCATAATATGGGCCCTTGAAAGCTTTCATTTACCTCCCCGTGAGTTTGCATACCGCAGTTTGAGAAGTCTAGAGAAGTCTAGAGAAGTCTAGAGAAGTATAGAGAAGTATAGAGAAGTATAGAGAAGTATAGAGAAGCACTGATATAGATTTTACCATCAGGTTTTCAAAGTTGGTGCTGGGCGTGTTCTTGATCTGACAGATGAAGTCAGTGTCGTTGCTGGATTTGCTGGATTTGCTGCTATTAATGAGGCAGGAATACTTCTGTCCTTCTACCACAGCCCACACGGACAGCTCCTTCAGCTGTATATCCAGATTATCAGCCTTTTTCTACACAAGAAACATTAATATTCTAAATACAAATTATAAGAAATATTTGCAACAAAGGTGCAGCCTTATGAAATTATTTAATGGGGCATTATAACCAGGAAAGTTCCACGGTATAGTTGTTGTAACATTTTATTGGAAAGACTGCATTTGTAACTTTGACTGTCTCCATTATAGCACTGTATTCGGATCATTCCTCACCGCTATAATGATGGTGGCGTCCCCCCCTATCTTTGTGGAGGTATAAGTGGTGAACACAGGGTCTGGTAGATATGTGATGGGTCTGGAACAGTTCAGGGTATGATTGGCCACTTTCAAAAACACAATACTGGAGAGAGGGTTCTCCGCACCCGGTGAGGTGTATGTGATATTCTGTATGAAATATAAGAGTTTTGAAAACATGATTTCTAAGACAAATTGGCATTACTTTTACATACAGACCTGTTTGCTGAACCGAACACCGAGAGTTTTCAATGGAGAGTGACTGTGGACAACTTCATCAAAGAAATCCATGTTGGATCCAAACAGAGTGATAGTTCTCCCTCCACTAGATCAAAATAATAAAAGGAGAAATATTAGATTACTGAAAACAAAAATCTGTTTGGTTAATAGCAAGAATGGGGAAGTTTAGTGCAACAGATAAACAGTTCATTGGATGTTTGTGAAAAGTCTAACTGATGTGCAATGGTTTGGACATATATACTAGCATAGCAGGAGGGATAATGAATGTATGAGGTGAGAGGACCAAAAGAAACAAAAGGCTACAACATGTTTTGGTAAGTTGGAAAAACCCTAACTGTAGCCCTAACCTTAGCCCTAACCCTACCCCCAACACTAACCCTAGCCATAACCCTTACCCATTTTTTTTCCGGGTTGGGGTCCCATCAAAATTAGAGCTCATCAAGTTCTAATTTTTTGACACCGGTCACTGTCCATCCTTGTTTACTGCTTGATTTTTGCACATTTTCATACTTGGGGTCTCTCTGAGACAGGCTCGG
Source organism: Taenioides sp. WSHXM2023 (assembly GCA_029959045.1). Classification (NCBI taxonomy): domain Eukaryota; kingdom Metazoa; phylum Chordata; class Actinopteri; order Gobiiformes; family Gobiidae; genus Taenioides; species Taenioides sp. WSHXM2023. The sequence goes on from CM057085.1 coordinate 15,103,999, forward strand.
GCCTAGTAATACTCTAATAGGCCCTTTGCCAGCTTCAGCTTAACATTTTTTTTTTTTTAAATTGTCCATATTGTAAACAGCAAACATTACTGTAGAAATGGTCAGGCCTTACCTGATAAAACCAAGGTTAAATAACAATTTCAGTTTTGTAAAAGGGAAATTGTCTTGAGGTGAAAGATTTAAAATTTGGAAGTGAAACGAACAGTCCACACTTCACACAGAGCTGTTCCTGTTTGTTTTAGCATCATGTATTCTGTGGACCACTGACAAATGTGGATTTTATCGTGTTGAATAAGGATGAAAAGCAAAAAGTCTTCTGAATGTTAAATCCATGCAAGAAGTGACTTTTTGGACATTCAGTTGTAAAGCAGCCTAATTACAGAGCGGGTTCTTACCTGAGCCAGCTGCTGCTGGGTTTGACGTCTGTGCAGGATGGTAAGGAGCCATATGTGATTTTGACGTTACCATGGCAACTGTTGTCAGGGAGGACCACACACACCTGGACCACACCTTTGTTCTCTGAACTCGGGATGTGGAAGGTCAGGCTCTCTCCAGTGTTGTTCCACACTGGGGATCTGAATGAATAAAGATAGTTATAATAAAAGAGGTTAGCACTGTCACCTCACAGCATAAAGGGACTGTGTGGGTGTTTATTTTTATTTGTCACTGCATTTTAACATATGATAGTACATACTGCTTTGAGTTATCTACATTAAATAAAATGTCCATCCATCCATCCATCCATTTTCTTCCGCTTATCCGGGGCCGGGTCGCGGGGGCAACAGTCTAAGCAGGGACTCACAGACTTCCTTCACCCCAGACACTTCCTCCAGCTCCTCCGGGGGGACCCCAAGGCGTTCCTAGGTCAGCCAAGAGCCATAGTCCCTCCAGCGTGTCCTGGGTCTTCCCCGGAGCCTCCTCTTGGTGGGACATGCCCAGAACACTTCCTGAGGGAGGAGTCCAGGAGGCATCCGAAACAGATGCTCGAGCCACCTCAGCTGGCTCCTCTCGACGTGGAGCAGCAGTGGCTCTACTCCGAGCTCCTCCCGTGTGACTGAGCTCCTCACCCTATCTCTAAGGGAGCGCCCAGCCACTCTGCGGAGGAAACTCATTTCGGCCGCTTGTATCTGCGATCTTTTTCTTTTGGTCATTACCCAAAGCTCATGACCATAGTTGAGGGTAGGAATGTAGATTGATCGGTAAATCGAGAGCTTTGCCTTTCGGCTCAGCTCTCTCTTCACCACAACAGTCCAATACAGCGACCACATCACTGCCGACTGGTTTGTTCATTGTATTTATGGACAGAATTTCTAGGCGCACTCAGGGGGCAGAGGGGATCCAGTTTGGGGACCACAGGATCTCATCTCTGCTGTTTGCAGATGATGTTGTCCTAATGGCTTCACTGGACCGGGACCTCCAACGTGCACTGGGGTGGTTTGCAGCCGAGTGTGAAGTGGCTGGAATGACGATCAGCTCCTCCAAATCCGAGGCCATGGTTCTTGACCGGAAAAAGGTGGCTTGCCCTCTCCGGGTGGGTGGAGAATCCTTGCCTCAAGTGGAGGAATTCAAGTAAATAAAATGTGTGTCTCTTAAAAAAAAGTCTGAGGGCAAAATGAAATACTATACTATGAGGAATAAAAACAGAATTTGTAAATATTTAAAATTTATAAAATAAATGAAACAAAAATAAATAAATAAAATAAAACCTAACTACTGTTAGACTCAACTCATGAACACATCAAAACACTTGTCATTTTAATAGCTCTCTTTAACAATACCATGATTTTAATAGTTGTTATTAATCAATTAATAATATTAATCAATGTTTTTATTTCCATATTGTATATTTTGTGTTAATATTTAGCTTGTTTTATATGTACTACCTTATTCTATGCGTGCACATTATATTTTATTTTTATTATTTTATTTATCTGTTGTACTTCTTGTTTTGTGTGTGCACCATTTCCCCAAAGCACATTTCTGCTTTTGTCCGCTGACAATGGCAGTAAAGCTCTTACTCCAGTGGACTGCAGTCCAGATCTGCATGTATCCGGACGCGGGTCACATGACTGAGGTTGCTGCCTTTTAGCAGAGCGTGGTTTGTCCCGTAGAAAGACACGACATTTGGAGAGACAGAAAACATCTCGGGCTTCTGTTGAAACAAACATGAATTCACTTAAAACAGATTAAACATTGGGGGAGTTTGAAGAGTTGAAGGCTTACCACGTAATTCATGTGTGACTCCATCTTTTGGCAAATACTTTTCTGAAAATAATATTTGATTATAATTTTATATATATATATATATATATATATATATATATATATATATATATATATATATATATATATATATATATATATATATATATATATATACACACACACACACACACACACACACACACACACATTTTATACAATTATTTTTTCTTTTTGGATTTTTTTTTTTTTTTACAAATAACTCAAAAGATCAGAGCTGCAACTTGGGCTCTACACATCATCAGCGTTTAATGCCATTCTAATGAGCATTATATAAGAAAAAGCTGTAAAAAGGAAAAAAAGCTGTAACGCCTCTAAGAGAAAAAATAGGTGGTGGACTCTCCACCAAAAAGGTTTTGTAGTGAACCTTTAAATATCATGTTTAAATTACCCATTTAGTTGATATTTTTCCTACTGTATACTTCCACCCTTTGTAACCTTTATTTATTTTATTCAGGATACTTACATTTGTTGACTTTTCATTTGCCCAGGAACAGCTATCAGAGCTCCAGCCACAACCTGCTGCTATACACTCCCTGCACCTGAAGAGATAACAGCCCTCTCATGGCGTTATATGGTAATATTATTTATTACATTATACTAACATTTGCTTTCCTACATATTATATAGAGTGTTACATACAGAGCTGGAGAAGGGGGTCCTCTGATCTCAGAACAATTCCTGAGACTGAAATTTTCTGACCTCTCTTCCTTCCACATCCTCATTTTAACAGTCATATCCACACCTGTAAAAAACAGTAGAAAACAATTTTAGTTTAGGCTACCTAGAAGAGTATATACATTCTTACATGTTAAATAATATAAATGCACTCTACAACAGCAGTATCGGCATCATTAAGATAAGATAAGATAAGATAAGATATGCCTTTATTAGTCCCACAGTGGGGAAATTCCAGTGTTGCAACGCACAGTTCAAGAACAGCAGGAAAATGAAACATGCAATAAAACAAGATAATAGATAATGGCTAAAAAATAATTATTTAGAAATAGACTTAAAGATAGACTCTAATTTTGTTCCGGTGGAGCAAAACTATGTAATACAAAATACAAAATATAAAATACCAAAAAAAAACAAAAAACAAAAAAACTATTATGTACAATAAAAGTAAATCTCAGTAAAGTGACTTCAGTATATTATGTTATTTACAGTAATGACTATGTTTATGTACAGACAGGATAAATATCAGTAAAGTGACATGAGTGAATTGTACCAGAGGTCTTCAGTATTGCACATAGATAGAGTTGAATGACACATGTTCAGTGTTAACAGTGTTCATTGTACAGTCTAACAGAAGCAGGAAGGAAAGACCTGCGAAACCTCTCCTTCCCACAGCGAGGGTGAATCAGTCTGTCACTGAAGCTGCTCTCCAGAGCAGACAGGGCGTGCATTATCAACCACCTCAACCTCTCCATTTCTTTCTCCTCACTATCACAGAGATATTTTTCCCTGACAGATATAATACACTCTCCTTTTATCTTCTTTATACTTTCCATATTTTAATGGGACAGTATGTAAGTTTTTAGATGGAGGGTCTGAAACCGTTTTTCCTCAACAGAATATGCTATTGTGTTTCCTGGAATTTCATCAAATTGGCATAAAAATTTATAATCTCCATGGACACGAGCAGGCGTCGATTCCACTTAACCATGTTATTTTTTAAAATTTGTTTTGCAAAAAAGATGTCAAAAACACTGTGGTTAGTGCGAAATAGATAGGTTTGGTTCACATGACATTGAACCATTCCATACAGTTTATAGAATTGTCACTTTTTTTTTTTTTTTTTATTACCATTCATATTTTTGCTCTTTGCTATTATATTATATTATATTATATTAATTATATTAATTATATTAATTACAGTATATTATGTGAGCTACGGTGTCCAAATAATTTCCCTTATGGATCAATAAAGTTTGTCTAACATTGGCCAGTGATTAATAACAGTCCACAGATAATCATTGCTCCTAATTTCTCTCTCCTGGTCAGTTGTAACTGGCTCATGATAGATTGATATGTGTAGGACTCTGAATTGAGTTCTACACATTAACAATCTTGGATGACTCTCGCAGACAGCGATCAGCAAACACAGAACGTCATGACGACTTTTTGAATCTGACTAGTCAAAGCGTCACAACAGTGGAACAAGATGATTCTCATGTGTTTGTGAACTCACAAATATCTCGAGAATCCATTTTGCTGTGCAAGGTTAATTTAGTTGCTGACAGGACTGACCTTGTGCAGGTAGTTGGTTGTTGCGGAGTACACAGATGCATTGTGGGTAGCTTGGAGCAGGGCCGGTTCCACACGATAGAGTAAAATGACAGGCAAAGTTTTCTGGTTTGCTTGGACCCACACTCATATGTATTTGCACTCTAACTGTGATCTGAAAGTATAAAACTGGTTAGTTGACTATAAAAGCAAACTAATGGTTAGAGTGTTTGTCCACAATAAAACATGTGCCTATGTTTTAGATGTAAGATCCAATTAAACTACATTTACCTCTATGTCTACCTACATAGAACCATATGCATAGAAATTGTATTTTTTCCAACCCAATAAAATAAATAGTGCACTAAAACAAAAAGGCCTAATGGAACAGTGTGTGGCTTAACTTTACCTGACCAGATGCACTGCTTTCTACTTTGAATGAAACCATCTCTTCTTCTTGAAAGTCCTCAGAAATGGAAACCCAGCTTGAGTTTTGACAGTCACTCTCAAATGTGCACCTGGGTTAGGGTTAGGACAAAAGGTTAGGACAAAAGTATGTCTCAACTAAAAATCTGATGCTAACAGTTATCTGCATCTGGTCATGTGAGTTACCAACCTTTTTATCGAATGGCACCAAACACATTGTGGATCTTGTGCAGACCAGCAGTCATGTAATGTTGTGTAAGTTAAACATTTTGACACAGGGATCTGCAAAATCTATAACAAAAAAAAATACAAAAAATGTATCAGAGAATAAGAACCAAGAGGTAACCTGCTTTTTAGTCTGTACCTGGTTTGTAAATGCAGCATAAACATGCCTGTGGTCTACTTCATCCACATATAACTTGGAGAAAACCTCACGGTCATCATCGGCTCTGTACAGGACTTTTGGACATGCAGATTGGTCGTTTTTGTCCATAACAAGCTGAAAGTAACAAGTGACCAATGAACATCAAAATACACAATACATTACAAACTGAGACAAAATACATATTATTCTGTGTTGTAAAGGAAGTTAATGCTACTCAAACTACATACCTTTGGCAAGCCAAATTATTAAATAATAATAATAATAATAATAATAATAATAATAATAATAATAATAATAATAATAACTATAAACCAAACTTCAATTGAATGTTCTCTCCAGTAAGCTTTAGGCCTTAGAGATTAAGGTTACAGCAGTTAAAAGGCCAACCAAAAACACTGGAAACCCATCCAATATAATCAGTTCATTAGACCTATGGTGGGCAGTTGGGACTTGGACACTTTGCAAATCATAAAGCTGCTCCTTTTTGGTAACTTTCTGAGGACCAAACTGCAGCTTAGCGGCCTCACCTTGATGAGCTGTCCATCCGCTGTTCCGATGAAGAGGAGCTTCCAGGCCCGGTGTGTGAGCGCCAGCACCGAGCTCATGTGGCTCTGCTTCAGCAGAGTCTTCTGTGGCCTCACGATCTCCGGCTGTTTAAATGAGTTGCCACTGACTTTGAAGTGCGGGTCCATATCTTGTTGGACGGTGCCTCTGGGACTGATGTCAAACAACAGCAGTTCAGTGTTGGCGCGTGTCCCATCCACGCTGAACACACCGGTCCACCTGAGTGGTATGGTCCCGGTGATCACTGAGGAGGCCAGGAGCTTCCCACCTGACCCCGCGAAACTGGTGTTAAGAACAGCGCCCCGCAGGGACCTCAGAATACTGTCCCTAGAACTGTCTTTAGCGTCGAGCCAAATCAGGCGCACTGCGTTTCCAGTGGAAGAATTCACGTTGGAAAAAATATAAATGAAGGAATCCACCTGGAAACCGTCCACGAAAACCACGTGGTCATTGTCGTTCCTGAGAACAAAATCTTTTTGCCAGTTGAAGGAGAAGATGCCACCGTCTTGACGTTCCTGAGTGTTGAATAGATTGAGGATGCCATCTTGTATAGCGCACTGATTTTTCCTTGGCGTGGGGCTCTTCTCTTTGGCTGCCAGGATGTATTTTTCTCTTCGACCCGTTACCAAAAAGGCCACAGACGCGGTGTGGGGACTGTCGGAACCCAAGAGGATGCTCTCTACGTGTATGACAGTGGACACGTCCTGCAGCGATAGAACTTCACATTGACAGCAGTCGCCCACAGTGCCACATAAAACCAGAGTGTTGTTGGAGGTGAAGGGCAGGAGCACGTTTACCTTAAAAGTGGCATTCCAAGCGGTTCCATCTGGGACACGGACAAATTTCAGGTCTGAGCTCAAAAGCAGCCCCCTCAGGGACACGCGCCGCACCAGGCTGAGGTCCGAGCGGAGGTGGTACAGGCTTTGCTCTGTGGAAACATAAACCGCTTCACGAGTCACGGCAAAGTTCTGTGTATCTCCGTCCAAACTGAAAACCTTCCCCGCTGTTCTGTGAGTGGACCACAGAGCGCACAGCGCGCACAACAGCAGCATCTTGTCCAGCTGCAGGTCTACATTGTACTGCGCTGTCAGGCAGTGGCACCCAGTGTAAAGGCGCACGGAGCGGGTGTGGGAGAGGCAGGACTAAATGAAACCGGTGCTTCACAGTTGGTCAGAAGAGTTTGCCTCTTGTTGGGAAAAGTGAAATTGTGTAGCGTATAGTTTACTAGAGACTTAAGGAATATCGGTCCTATAGCGTATTTGTGTCGAAAAAGTCTCTTAACAACTTTCTTCATATTTAGTAGCCTAGCTATTCTTCCCATAGCAGCATCTAATGTTTTGTTCTTGCCAAATAACCAAAGAACTGAACAACAATGAACAACATTTGCAATACATGTACTTAAAATATTGCTTTAAATTAAAAGTTTGGCTGTTTTTTTTTTTTCTTTTTTCTTCTGTGCACCTCTGACTTTTAGCAGCAGTGTGCCCTGGCCAGTAGCCTGGTGTTAAAGCGACATCTAGTGGAGGTATAATTAGAGCTACTAGTTGGCTTCTCTGTTTTACCCAAACCTCTCACAATAGAGGTTGGATATTCATGGTTTCAGAATGTTGAAAAATTAGACACTTACAATTTAAAACTAAATAGGTTCTTACATTTTTTGAATGGTAAAAAGTCTTCAAAAACGTGCCTATAACAGTAAGAAGACATCCATGAATAGGCCTTTTTGCGTTAGTATATCTTCCACTTGCTTACTATTAAATCCAGTTGAATTTGTCAACTCATCACATGCATCAAACCAAACCCAGCAGACTTGTTGTATTCTTGTGCTTTACCTTGCTTCCAGATGCTATTATCAGATGTACCACAAGAGTGCGCTGCGTTGTCGCTCTTGGTGTGTGGAGGCACGCAGCAGCGCGCACAGGGGCAGTGCCAGTTTAGACTCAGTGTAAGGACTCCCCCTGCTCCACTCCTCCTCGCCGTATATTACCACTGTCCGGAGCTGCAGGACTCATTCATCCCTCTCAGTCTGCTTCGAACCGGGCTGTGTGTCCACCTACATCCTCTCGCTTCATCTCCACGCAGTTGCTGCGCCTCTTTTTGTGAACCAAAGTGAAGGTCAGAACCGTGTTTTTCAGAAGAGGACCCGCCAGTTTTGAGTTTGCTACAGGTTCACGCTCGTCACATCAGCCGGTCTTTTACACGGGACATTACTGGTAAGTCTACTTAGACAGCTGTTAACGTGAGATGTGCACTCAGGTCTATGTGTTCACATCATTTGCTTCTGCTTCTGTGTATCTGTAAGCCCCACTGGCGCAAAGCCGCAATTTAATATCCTTTACAAAGTACAACTGCCCCTGTTAACTGCTTGTATGGAGGGGTTTGCATTAAAATCTTGTCTTTTTAATGTAGTCTAATCATTTTATTTGAGACAAGTAGCCCTTTACAATATTCTAAAGACTACATTAGCAAATTTCTCTAAACTCGTGTCCATATTGAAAATGTGATACCCTACTTGGAATAATTTCAGATGAAATAGAATGCCAAAGGGAGGGCATCTGACATACAGTGACAGCAGAGTGACAGCAGACTACATCACAGTGAGATTTTACCATATGCACATCTTGATAGTATGACAGTTAAGGATGCTGGAGGAATAATTTGCCCTGTCACAAGGAGCCACGTTGAATCTTGTATTATCTACTATTCATGTAATAGCTGCATAAAACTGTAGGCATATGGAAATACTCAGTGTCATTCCGTATAAGGTCCATGTCAAATCAAATCACAATCTGTTTTAATTTGACATGGACCTTATACAGAATGACAGAGTATTTCCTTTTTTTCCTGAAGTTAATCAGAGCTACAGCTTATAGTCCACACCTCCTCACTGTCAAAGGCTGTGACGCTTCAGTTACATAACAGGGCTCACCTCTGTATGTTGTAGGTGGGAGGCTACTGCAGCCAGTTTAGCCTATAGTGAGTTATTTATGGGTGCTGAATAAGACGTGAGTGACATTTTCTTATTCTATTAGTTATTTCTTTTTGTGGCTTTGTAATGTAATGTAATCATTTATTTGGTATTTTGCAGCACAACAAAAATATACTCAACAGCCCCATTTCAATAATGACATGACTGAAAGGGTTTAGGTTGAAGTAAATTATCCTATTAAATAACAAGCAAGCCTATCAACAGCAAATTTACGTTTACAGTTCCACATCACAGGGCTTACTGTACATACATTAAACTTTACAGAAAAACAAAACTGAATGGACGGCTCATTCCAGAGCTCTAGAGCTTTCAAAAAATAATCCTTCATACCGCTTCTTAAAAACCTCTTTTTAATCAAACATACAAGTTGTTTCATATGCTAACTTCTCTAACAGAAATACAGTTGTTTTTTATCCGGTCTAATTTTTTTAATAAACCTGCTCTTCTAAGGTTATACTGCCTCTCTCACTGCTCAAATATGCTTGTCTACACTATGGCTGTACTCAGGTCAACTAGATAAAAATGGTTTTTGCTTAACAAAAAGAGAATTTGTTGCTGAATGGTAGTTTGCTTGGTTAACTATTCTGATAACCTTTTGGAGTAAAATATATTTGATTTGTTATATTTAAGTGTTTCCCCATTACACACAGTAGTAAGGAAGGAATAGACTGTTAAGAAGAAAGAAGAAAATAAAGTGAGCTTCCATTTGTTGATGATTGATGTCTAAAGTGTTTATGGCTACTCTACAATTAGAATAACTGTGTAGTAAAACTGGCTTTGTTTATGATTTGTTGTGTGGTGTTGAGTTGAGTTTGACTTGACACTAAGATAAGATAAACCAGGGGGAGGGTCACAAGACTAAAGAGAGACGATACAGAGATTACTAAATCAAAACAACAATATGACTGCACTTTGTCTAGTAAATCAATCAACCATATTTAACAGTGGATGAATGGGAAGCACTTGGGGGCCTTGGGTTTGACTCCGGGGCAGTGTGGGGCCTTTCTACCAGGTTCATTAAAGAGCAGATTAACTAGAATCATCTTAACACACAACCAAAAATGTTCCTCTAAGATCCTGGATGCTTTTTCATTGTTGGCAAGAAAAAGGTTTTGCAATATGCTTTTAAACAGGAATGTGATAAGAGCTCTTTGTGCTTTAAACAAAAGGATGATGGTAGAAAAGTGTGGGACCCTGTGTTTCTGAGTTTGCCTCAAGTTGCAACGTTTTATTTTTTGAGCAGGCTTGGGTGAACCTCACAAATGATGAGTAATATGCAGGGATGCAATGATACAGCTTTTTTTGATCTAATACCAATGTTGATACTAAGGCTTTATATCTTAATATTATTGATTTCCAAATGACGTATAGGAACCAAATATCCAAATGCATTTTCTAACTTATTTATCATATAAAATTATTACAGAAAAGCTTTGAAAAAAATACAGATTCAATATTAAAAGGTGTTTTGGGTCAACACTGGTCAGAAAATAGTCTTATTGCACCAGTTTATAGACCAAAATGGGATATCGACTGAACCGATATCTTGGGACCAATATCCGATACCACTAAATGTTCAATATTGGCTCCGATATCTGATATCAGTTTCGCGTTGGTGCATCCCTAGTAATCTGTATAACTGAAGAGATGTAATGTAAACAAATGTAGCCATCAACAAAAATCAGTAAACATTTGGACATTCATCTAAGATTTTTCTTTCTCTTTTTCATGAAGACACTTTTTCTGCTGGACAGGTATAATATCAGTGCCAGGCACTAGTTCAACTAAACTGTTGAACTGGTGCCAGGCCTGTGGCCTGGGAGCCAGATGTGGTCCTCAGAACAGTTGTTCTTGGTCCATGGACTTGCAGGTGAATTGGCCTATATTACCTTCAGTTTTTAACATTCACCTTGATAAAGCCAAGTTGATAAAACCTATTGAGGATCTAAGCTTGGTGTCTCATTCGATCCAGTTATAGATGCACATGTTTGAATTATTCACTGTATTGAGCACTAGTCTATGGCCCTCAATCAGCCCTCCGCATCGTCTGTGTTTTGATATTTGGCCCTTGATGAAAAAAGTTTGGACACCCTTGGTTTAGTCCCTCTTGTTTTTCCTTGGTTCATTCTAGGTTCTACGAGTATCTTGGTGGTACCTGATGTGAAGAGTCTGAAAATCACAGGCCTATATTTTGCCTTTGTTGCAGACCATTAATAACGTGATAGAATAAGGTTATGCGTTTTTATATATACTATGCATTATTCTGGAAACAGTGAATTTAACATATTATGAAACCTTTCCCATTCTCACAAGACCTATATCTTCATAGTTGGAATTTCTCTCTTAAATTGCATGCACTTGGATCAGTGTCTGCCGTAATCCATACCCCATCGATCTCAGATTAAAATCCCATTAAAATTCATGGCAAACATTGAGTACATGTAGCTGTGATTGTGGTGATGGATAGCGTGTTCCCTGGGCCCTCTCTGTGTGTGGTTGGCTGTCATTAGCATTCAGGAGCAGCTCACTTTGTTACATAATACTCCCGTTTTAGTGGACACGGCTCATCTGTCTCTAAGCTGCCAAATCCTAGACCAGGGGACTCCCAGTGTCTCCCTCTAATGCAGTCTGGAGCAGAGCATTGTCATTATCATAGCATTATCTCGATTATAATATTAGGATGGTATTTAACAATGCACCAGGAATGTGCTAAAATATGCCTATGAAGTGTTAGGTTCAAGTCTAGCACTAAACATGAATGTGATAAAATTAAACAGAAAAATATCACTCAGGCTTGTCACAGTCATTTCAGAGAGTCATTATTTTATCTTTAGTACTTTTTCTTTGTGCTAGTGGAGAACTTTTTTGTTGTTCTGCACTACGATAAGATTTGAGCTGCAGAGGGTTGAATAAATAACTTCTATGACTCATGGATTTAAACTAACTATGAAGAGCCACTGGGTCATCTCTTCAGGAGCAGTGGGCTCGCAGTCCCATGCTCGGTGACCCATCTGTGTGATCTTGTTGCTAGGCTTGGTCAGGACTACCTTAGCTGGAAGATTTTACCTATGGAGCATGTTTTGGATTGATGGGGGAAACCAAAGTGTTGGAGATCAACGCAGAACCTTCTTGCTGTGAAGCGTGAGTGCTAGCCACCGTGGAGCCACACATATATCATATCTTTTCATTTGTTATAGTGACAGGTCCAGACTAAGGTCTCAGTACGTCACAGCCTGTTGCATAGTTTATTGCATAGGCCATAAAGTGTATTATAGTTGATGAACCTGTGTAGGTAAAGATTCGGGCTGTCTTATCAGTTTCCACCCCTCAATCTTTGTAAAACTCTTAGCTTTATTGAACCTTTTGGAGTTGAACCTTAGAACCTGGAGCTGAACCTTAGAAGTTGTTGCTCAAAAGTTTACCTTGCAATACAAATATTCACAGAAGCATAATTTTATCCACTGCAAGTACTTATTACTTATGAAGTATTTATTATGACGGTGGTTCTCAAACTTTTCACACCAAATACCACAAAAGAAAATAAAAAAATTGCTTTCGACCAGATCAGGAACAACAGGACTATTCCAGGTCTAAACCAGTGATAAACCAAGTCTAAAAAAGGACTACAGCATTTCTAAGTTCTAAACAAGAAGGAGGAGTGATGCATAATTTTATGTCTCATATTTTTTCCCTTGCATTTCCATTGCCATAGCGACAGCACCAAACCACTTCCTTACTGTGTAATGATATCACTCAATGCTTTGACAAATCGCGTCGATCTTATCTCACACTTCCAGCAACTCTTCCCCTCCTGCCAATTATCTAGATTCTGCTTTTATTGTGTGATTCATACCAAGACAGAGCCAAGAATACCCTGCCTGTGCCAAGTGCCAATACACACTAGTATGTGGGTATGCAGTGATGGGTAGTAAACGGCCTGTCACGATTACAGATTTTGAAGCACGATATATCGCTACAGATAAATATTGCGATAAACGATAACACACAACAATTTTTAAATAGACAGTATTGTTAAAAAGCTTGAACTGTAACAAATAAACAGTAAAACAAAAAGATAATTAGCCATAGAAGTTATTTATTCTACTCTGTACAGCTCAAACCTTACCTTATTAAAATAAAAATAGATTTTTATTTATATTATATATATAACGATAAGTCGATATAGTAATTATCTTGAGGTCTAGGTAGTAACAGTGTGTACTCAGTGTGATCAAAAAAGTATTTGTAGTTTTAACACACAATGCATAATTTGGTAGCTTCAATTTGACTTGTATTATTTAAGTATTGTAACAATATTTTAGGTTCTCTTCTCACTTTTTGTCTATTTATTATGAATTAACAAAAATGAATTAACAAAAAGCTCCCATATTATGCTATTTTCTGATCTATGTTATAATGTTGTTACCTCATCAAAGACTTACCCTGCATTAAGTTAAGTTCTTCTTTCAAACAGAAAATACTCTGTTCCACCTTGTGATGTCATATGGTAATACAGGAAGTGCTCCACTGTGTTTTTTTAACTTTAACACCCTCACTAGGATCATTTGGATACTTTCAGCCCTGGAATTGCCAATCTCTACTGAACAAAAGGCAAAAGATAGCCGTTAATGTGAAAACTATCACTTCATGACATCACACCGTGGAACAGAGCATTTTGAGCTTTGGAGATGTAGACAGACTAATAATAAAGGGTTACTGAAACATGTATGAATGAAACAAAACACAACTCCAGGTATGTTTTTGTGAAGGTAACAGCATTAACATGGTTTAAAGCTCATAAAGTCAATATCTGTGTAATATAGGACCTTTAAATCTGAGGTCATTTTCAATTACTCAGTTATATGGAGATTTAACTTGTTTTTAATTGAGAAGTTAAAACTGGGCAGAGATTCCTAAAGTCACCCACAAATATCCAAACAAATTTGGAAAAAAAAGTAGCAAATAACTCTTTCTTGAGTTTTTATTTTCCACAAGAAATGTAATAAAAATCACATGCGCGGCAGTTAGGAGGTGGCGAGTGCCCAGCGTGTTTTATTCCTCGTGCAATGCTGATATTTAAAGTTGTTATATTTTATTCACACTTGACCATATATGGAGATTAAATTGTGCCATATTAGCTTGTGGAGGTCTGTCTCTCAGCAGGGGACTTCATGGCAGCCCAACATGCGGTTCAACATTTTTTTCATTCACATTTTTTACAGTACATTTACTATGCCAAGTAGGAAACCATGGTGGTACAAATGCCAGTGCTTTAACTTGAGCATGTGTTGAGAATAAGACTTTATGAATTTATAGAAAAAGAGTTGTTTTGTTTTACTGACAAATAAAATTGCTTTTTGGAGCAGTTTTCTAAAAAATAAATTTAGGGTAATGCTTCCACAAGGCTGTCACACAATTCATCTAAATTACTTCAAGAGTATCAGGCAAAATTAAAGATGCTTTCACTGACTGCGAAAGCAATGATTGAACAATTGCATACTGCCTTTGTGCCTTTGTACAAAACACTTCATCAGTCCATGTGAATAAAAGACACAAAATGAGAAAATGGATAGAAAAATGAATGATATTTCCTATAGCTTTCACAAACCCTCACATTATTAGTTAGGGCTGTAGTTGACTAAAGACATTTTTGGTCGACTTAAGACAGGAGCTGCTGATTGATAAGTTGACTAAAAAGATGGTGTGGCAAAATCTCTTAAAACTATTATGTATCTCTATCTATCTGACTCAGTCTATTCTCACAGGACTACAGCTGCACAGATGTTCATGTAAAAATAAGTATGCAGAGAAAAGTACTAGGAAACAGTGCATTTATAAAAGCAGATTTAACTTGTGAACCACGAGTTTTAGCTGCTTTTTTACAGCTAACTCACTCACTCAGTAACTTTCTTTATAATTTAAATAAAATGATTAGGCGACTAATTTTGGTCGACTAAGACACCATCACCCTTTAATTAATAGACCATGAATCGACTAAACGACTACACTAAACTACAGGCAGTGCAGAGCTGTCTGATCATGTCACAAAGTGCTCCCTCTACAATAGAAATGGAAAGAAGAAATTGCATTTACTCTTTTACAGGAAGTCAAATGCTCAGCTTTAAAAATGAAATAATAATTTCAGCAATAATTTAACTATATTTCTGTATTTTTCTCTTCCTTTCCCATTTTGCTCTGCTAAACGTTTCTTCTCATCCATCTTTTAACAAAGTACACCTGTGAAAATAATCTGCCTTTGTAGCATTGTTCTGAGTCAGGTAGAGTTGACCTCATACTCAGCAGCAGATGTAGTTTTAGTCTGCAGAGGCATTGTTACTTTTTCAAGCTTGTTTCTTTCTTACTATTCTCTCCCTCTTTCTCGCTCCCTTCCTCTCTCCTCTCTTTGTCTCTCTTCTCTCCCCCTGTTCTCTTTGTCTTTTTCTACCCCTTTCTCCTCACCTCTCCCTCCTCCATTTCTGACAGGTCTAGTTCTTTCTTTTGTTGTTCCTTTTATGGCGCTCATTACCTCCAGACATCAGCGCTGAGACGTCACGCACAGATAATGTAATGAAGGTCACTTGATACTCTGCTCCAGTGTAACTCTGAACAGTTTGTGTCAGTACTGGCTGTGTAGACTCATGATTATAGTTTTCCCTTCCAGCTTTATGTCACTTATCGGCTTATACTGCAGTTGTAACAAAGGTTTCAAAGGTACTAATCTGGACAAGCTTTTAATCTCAAGACGGTTGGTCCCATTCAAGAGTCTTGTTTTGGCTGTTACAGGGAGCAGAATATTGGATCTGATAAACAAGTTTAGAGCAAATTTACAGGTTGAAACTCATCTACTTATGGTTGTTTATATTTTAAGACTCTTGAATGGAAGTGAAAACATCATGAAATTAAAACCTATTTTCTACATGACCATCTTTTAATGTCTGTTACCATCGACCACTCCTACTTTCCTATTTTTTGATGCCACCATAAATTCTATCCTCCACACCTCAAGTACAAGTGTTATTTGTTACCTAAACGCGCTTTCTAAAGTTTATTACAGTGACATCAAATGCAGACTTCAAATGAATGCTTGGTGGTCAATTACCACAACTTGTTTATTCATAATTTCCAGCGTTATGTGGAACAATTCCTCCATGGACAATGCACTGTGGTCTTTTAAACATACTTCTGTTCAGTACTTCAGCAATCGTTTTTCTGCAAAGCAACGTGTAAAGTTGATAAATAAACTTTGATTATTGAAATAAAAATAACAAACCAACAAAAATATTAACTTAAGCCTAGCTAAACAGTTGAGTGGACATTGGCCAAAACTCTGGTAGATTTTGTCGTGCTAGCATTCACTTTAAATACAGCATGTCCTCATGTCCTCACTGACCTCTTGAGCAGAAAACCCTCATAGTTACGCTGAAATCTGTTGCATTTGTTTGTTTTTGCCCAGTGCTGCTATAAACTGTGTCCTTTTTGCTTGGGCAGATGGAGCTGGGTGGTGCAGTGGTGGAGGAGATTACAGAGTTTCCGAACTCAGGGAGGAGTCTCAGTGCACCACAGGCTAAAAAAGACACTGGCCACAAGCCTGTCATCCAAGACCATACAATGAACTGCAAGTAGCACAATGGCACGGCCGGGTGGAGCCTGTTAAAATGTCACACAACAATAGGAGAGTAAAGCTCGTAAAGAGGACTAAAAATAAAGTGGTCAACTGTACTGAAAGTATGGGAGAGAGCTCACAAGTATAGACACTTTGTTTTGATTCTCCTTTAAAGGTGCACTGTGCAACTTTTGGTGGGGGTGGGGGTTCACTACCTGCTTGTCTCTATAGAGATTGCTTTACCTTTTATTTTCCAAATTATGGCAGTAAATGTATTTATGGCATGTATTATGGCATGCATTTATTCAATTACAGGTGTTTTTATTAGTCTAGAATAGAATACCTTGGAAAAATACCTCTCTACATAGCGAACCTGTAACTCCCCATAGTGTTCCTCCCTGATCGTCACCACAGGAACAGAAATGGAACAGTTGTTCAGTTCATTTACCATCATGACATGACATATTACACATTCACATTTACAGATGGTTCATCACAGTTCACTGTGCCTCATAATTACAGCTGTTTGTCTTTCATGTGTTAATTAGGTGTGTGTGTGTGTGTGTGTGTGTTACTTATGTGTGTGCTTGTTACTTATGAGTGTCCTGTTTCTGCAGATGGTCTGTTTGTGTCAAAACAAAAAGAAAAAAAGAAACACAGAGGGCCGAAAAGCAAAGCCCTCTGTAAATCTGTGGTGATATATTTTATCCTAAATGTCACAAATATTTGAGAGGAGGTGATGTCTTCCTGACACAAGAAAGCGGCTCTGATTGGAATGTTCAAAAATTTAGTGATTACTTATTTGCTGTGCGTCTGGGCCTAAACCTTCTTGAATTTTAAAGAGAAAGTTTTTCAGGCTAATAGATTCCTATATTTAAAAAAAAGTTAAAAAAAAAAAAAAAATCCATGTCTCATTTATTTGAATTGTTGATCTCCCTTAAGGTGACCTGTCTGTCTGCTTTACTGTCTGCATTTTTAAACTCACCTTTAACTCGCGTTGTCCCCGGCTCAGTTCAGACCATCTTAGTTTGGCTTCTTTGACTCATAATGGTTCCAAAACTCAGCTGCCACTCCAATGGACTTCCTTTATCCATCCATGATAAACAGTTTCAACTCTACCCCTATGCTTCCTCCATGCCACTAACTCTAACTACAATTAATTTAATTTATTTCATTTTTACTTGTTTGACTTTCATTTCACCTTTCATCCAAGAATTTAAACTGATTTTTATGACTGATTAATCATCACCAAACTCAATCTCAGGAGCTTGCTTTTCCCATGTTGCATAACCCTGATAAACACCTGTATAGAAACATATTTTACCTCCTTTTAAGGAATCAAACGCCTCCTACGTTTGCTCTGTAGTACAGTTGACCCCCTCTTCACCTGCTTTTTGACCTCCTGTGTGTGCCTGTTTCTGAAAGTCCATATTGACGTCACCACTGGAGAGAACGATCACTCGTATTTCCTTAAGTTAACAATAATAAGTCAGACTTGGACTATAGGTGCACTGTAATTGCTGGGGCCAATGTAAACTGCAGAAATCAAAGACATGTGTGGTGTGAGTAGAAGGGAATTGACCGAATACTAATGATTTAACACTGACTGACAGATGTAATAACTCTGTGCAGATCTCCTTGTAATGCGTTTGAGAGTCTGGGCTTCATTGGGAGAGGCATAAATGTTAAAAGCCAAGGAACTTTAAAGTGTTCACCAATCACTATAATTTACCTGTCAGTTCAGCCCTATACATCCTTTTTTCACTAATAATAATAGTAATGTGTCTTACATAGTGATTTCTCAATGTCACTTTTGTATAATACTTTCAGTCATTATTCATTTACTATCTTCATTCGCACTTTGTTAAGTGAGTAAGTTACTTTTGTAGCCAGAGCTGCCCTGGGGTATAGACACAGACACCGAAACGTGGCTTCTATTCTGTGCCTAATACCCTGCTGGCCAATACCATCAGTCACTCAGAACATTAATTCTTAGGCAGTGTTGGTGTTTTGCCCAAGGGCACAATGATAGTATTCAGGGGCAGTTTTCCACCATAGAGAAAAATATGTATTATTTTTAGAGACCGACCGATATGCATTTTTTCATGGCCAATGGTGATTGTTTAGAATCCACAGGAACCAATGGCTGATGACCTCTGATGATATTTTTAAGCCATATGTAGGGCCAATTTTGGTAATTTCCCCCAAATTATCAAATTAATATTTACTACAAACTCATCCCCAACCTTCTTTTACTTACTTTCCTTTACTTTCTTTTTTATGCATATTTAGGCAGCTGGTTGGGCCAAACAAAATATTGGGGTCTGTTGGAGATTTATAGCTGATAGCCCAAACGTTAAAAAGGGCAAATATCGGCCATCTGTTTATCTCTAATTATTTTACTATAATTCTCAATTGGACAGGAACTGTATTTTAGGTCTAACTTCTCAGAATCAGTTGATAAAGCCTCTTGGATGAGATGCAAAATATATTCAACTCCAAAACCTAATCTTCTTTAAGTACTTTATTAGCATACTTAACTTTTTGAATAGTTTTCCCCAAATCTCTAAGCAAATGCCATTTATATACTGTATGCCTTGACCTGCCAAAACAACATGCCATTTAAACTAACTGGACCAAATCTGAATGCAGAATGCAGTTGTGGCCTCTTGTTTATTTGTTTACCTGGCATGAAAATGTCTGAAATGTCAAGAATTCTGTTTTTGGATTGACATTTTCAGTTCAGCGAGCAGCTCAACATCACGACTTAGCCCAGACTTCGAAGAAACATGTCACTATTGTCCAAGCATCTAAAAGTAAACTTTTCAATCAATACAGCCAGTGTGGCAGTTTGAGACCCATCTTGTGTCCTAAACAAGTGGTTACCCATTACGAAGCCTGCTACTTCTGATCAATTCGAACAACAGAGTATGAGAAAATCAATTATCCAAACTTTAATGGAGGGAAAGTGCTCAGATACTGCGATTACTACTATAATTTATACAAAATCACTTCTTTTTTCTGACTTCCTGTCCCTGAGGTAATAACTGAAAGCTTTTAGCAGTACCAGTTACATGTAGATGAACTTGGGGGATTTGTGCTTGGTCGAGCTAATTGGTGAAAAGTGAAAATGAGATTCTGAACCTGTGTACTGTTTCCTGTAATGGAGAGCCACATAAGTCTTGGCAATTTTCCCCCAAACTCAAAGCTTGGTCATTCAATCCCAACTTGAACTTCTCCCACCTCTGCAATCTGCTATTTTCTGTTATTGGATGAAGGTAATGAATTGTCGAAAGGAAAATGAACTAAAAAATGTATTATTATTATTAATTTTTGTTGCTTTGTATACACTAGGCAGAACAGCGGAAGATGGGGTTTTTAATGCAGTCTTTTTAATGTTTTAAATCCTACTCTCCCATATTATTGTCGTGTCTTTATTTGAATTGAATTGAATTGTTACAGCATTATCTCAATCTCAACTTTCCACTAATGAATTGCCTTTTCGTTTTGTCCTCCTCTTGTGTCTTTGTGAGAGTCTGCAAAAAAGGACTTATCTCCATCTTTTCTTATTCAGAAGTGTAAAACCATTTACACGCTGTTTGTTTTCTTATTTAACAAAGCATTTCTTGGGTACTTGATCAGATTGTTTTCTACTATGGACCATTTGTGTTCAGTGCATGCTTAATTCCACGCCCCCTCTCCTTGTCACTCTGCAACTCTGTCTATCGGCCTGTACATCTCTCACATACCTGTATGGAAACTTGGCGTATACAATCCACCCACTGTAGTGCTCTCAACACTGCAAAGTCATGCCTGAAACTTGTCTGTTGTTTTTTTCCACAGATAGGGCTTCCTGGGGCAATGGATGGGTGACTTTGCTGTGATCTGATTGGCTATTCAGACCTCTGAGTACTTCCTGGTTCAAGTGGCAGTGATGGCCAAGAGTCCAGAGGTGAAGCTCGCAGTTTTTGGGAGAGCGGGAGTTGGCAAGTCAGGTAAGACCGTACTGAAAAAGTGAATTCAGCCAGGAGAAACTATTACTCTATTTTCACATCTATGTTATAATGTTGTTTCATCATTAAAACATGCTGTACCTAGAGCTGTGTTTTGTTTCATTCACACATGTTTAACACACAAACCCTGCATATTTAGATGGAGTTCTTCTCTCAAACAACATAATTTGGATGATTCCAGCCCAAGTATTGCCAATCTCTACTAAACAAAACGTTAACGGTAGCTGTTAACTTGAAAATAATCACATCATGACATCACAAGGTGGAATAGAGTATTTTTAGCTTTGGAGATGTAAACAGACAAATAATAAACGATTACTCAAACATGTGTGAATGAAACAATGCTTTTGGTGTGTTTTTGAGAAGGCAACAGCATTATAACATGGCTTAGAACTCACAAGTGTCAATTTTGTGTAATATAGGACCTTTAAACTGGACCTGCAGAGTTTGTATAAGATTAAATCATTGACTTTAAACTGAACTGTATTGAACTACACATGCATTTAAATTAATTACAGTTACATTAATTCAGTATTCACCCTTTAATCATTGCTTTTGATACTGCTTGATACTGTTCAATTTCTTTAACAGTACTAAATCTGCCCTTGCTGCCCCCTGCTGGCCTCATTCCTTTCAGATACACATTAGCTACTGCAGTCCACTTTATATCTACATTACAATGGTAGTTCATCTCCAGTTTTATTTTAGTTGGTCTTTTGGCTCTATTATGTGAGTATTATATGTGAGTGAATGTGTGTATGGTTCTATTTCTAAATAGCTGTCCACAGTGTAAAGCAATAGCTGTATTACTTTCCACCCACTCTCCATGTGATGAGCAGAAGATGAAGTGAATTATTGTGGTAAAGTGGCTTTTTAATGTCTTGGAATTGAACAGTAGCCAATAAAGCTCTTAACATCTCCACAGTATAAGACCTTTAGTCTGAGCCAGGACTCACTGAATACAGGGCAGTGTTGATGAGGCAAATACATCTGGAGTTTCTTGTTCACTCAGCAATTTAAGGCATTATTTCTACAGGTGATAGCATCTTAGTTACTGCTTATTTATTAATAGATAGATACACAAAAAGATGTACAATTCTCATTTTGCAATTGTGTTAAATTGCAATCTGCATTTTAGATTGCATAAAATCAATGTGTAGCAGCTCTTACTAGAAATTATTCGTTCAAAGGTTTTGATACAAAAAGTTCAAAGGAAATGTTTGACCGATTAGCTTATGTATTGATTAAAGATCGACTGATATTGTTTTTTTCATGTTTGATACTGAAACTGATTGAGAGAGAAACTCTCAGTCTCCTGAGATCTTTGGGCCGATATGTAGGGCAGATTTGAATAATTTTCCCCAAATAAAATTGTTTACAGCCCTTTTTCCCACAAACCTTTAAGAGAGCAGTGTCATGTTTTGTGCAGTTAATCTTTCGTACTGAAGTGTTCAGATAAAGTTTTATGCAGCCAATATATCTGTCTATCTCTAGTATTGATTTAAATTTTGCAATTATATCAACATCTTGTGTCTCATCCCCTTGTCCCTTAGGCTTTATTGGACAGAACAAGATTGACTGTGAAATTGAGAAGTGTGTGGAGAGACTTTAAACAGACTGGGAATTAAACTCACATTATTTACAACAGCACAGAGACCATGTGCTGCAGTCTAGTCTCTGAGCATAGACTGTGCAGAACAATAATGCTTACTTCTTATGTTTTCAGCAACTTCTCATTATTTATAATATTAATCAAATTTTAATAAAAATATTTCCATCTCTTATTTTCCAATATTGATTAAACTATAGTCTGTATCTGAAACCTGGCTGCTGGCTACAACAAGTGACAGTGTTTTTATATTTCCTCACTCGATTATGAAGCGTCCAAACATGCTGCTCTCACAACAGTCATTTGGCTTCTGTTGGAGGATCTGTAGGAGGTTGTTTTGTCTAGTTTTATGTCGTCACTCCCTCTTTTAGATCATCTGTGTTTTTATAGTTTATCTTCAGCTTCTGCAGCAGCCTCAGCCCTTCTTGTCTACACTCCCCAGTGGCAAAACAATACCACAATAACATATGTCTGTGTTTGGCGAAACACCAAGATATTTGTTCATAAAAATACTTCGGAAGGGCTGCCTCCTTCTGTTTCAAAATTTCAGTTTGTACACAGAACGCATCTAATATTATGAAATTTATTTGCATAGTGGTGTGGAGTGGAAAAAAAAAAACAGGTCCCAAACAATAACACCTAAACAATATAGAGAATCCCTCAGTTCAGGAATTTAACTTTGCTCTGAGGTAAAAACACCGCAACTTACCCAAACAGAAACTCTTAAAATGTGCTTTATAAATACATAGAGTCTGAGTACTTTAGTTCCAATCGGCAGGATTTTTTTTTTTTTTTTCAAAATCAGACTATGTTCTATTGCCATTGTCAGTGAACTAGTGTTGTCACAATACTTACGTTTCAAACTGAATTTCAATACTAAGGAATAGACTCAACACTCAATACTGATTCTGATACACTGTTAAATGTCATTTTCAACATTAAATAATAGCACTTTCTTTTTTATTACCATATGGTGTTATATCTGTGTAATCCCTCAGTCGTCCTCGTATGTTCCATAGTGGTCCTTCTAAAGGTATTTGGGAAAGGTGCCCTATAAATGTGACTTTTTTAGTATTGATACTTGCTCAAATGAGTATCTAGTTTCCTTACTTGTTTTAGTATCAGTACTTTTGGCAACTCCACAGTGAACAAAATTCGCAAACTAGGATCTTGTGTCTTGTCTTGTTATGGTGCAACAGAAAACAATGAACAACGACTGACATCCAGATTAATTAACTGGAGAAAAGACGTTGTGTTCTGTGGTAAAACTACTGATGTTTGAGGACCCACACACAGGGCTACAATAGACTGAGCTGGCCACAGATCTCCAGACAAGGTTGAATGCTTAGATATTGAAGGTTTAAAGGAAACCATGGTGTGTGTTTTTTCTGAACTCTCCCAGACTTGACGTGTGTGGGCTCGTCTTTTATCAGGATTTTCACAGGGACATTTGTGTCGTGCAGAGAAAAGCGTCGCTTTGGCACGCGGCGGGGGACAGCGCATTGTTGTGACGTGAATGTACAACTCCACAGGTTCCAACTTTTATCTTAACATAACTTTTATAGCCCACACATGCTAATGAGACAGCTCAGCACCTGATATGAAAATGCTAACAAGGTGGAAAGGCATTAACATCAAAACAAATGGTGATTAAGGTTTAATTCATGAGGCTGTGGAGTGTTTTTGTTAAACCATTCAGTGGAAGTGGAGTGAACAAAACCCACAACACTGTGCAATGGCATTTAGATATGATTCATGAAAGATTTGTATGAGAGACTGAATATTCATATATTCAAATATCAGTGGAATAGTAAACAGAAAACAATTAGGCCTGCCACAACAACAAACTCTGAAGTGCAATATATGCGATAGATAGCAAAATTAAAGACTTCAGTACTATAGTATAATTGTTTTTATTAAAGCTGTAGTGCAGCAAATAGTAAGCTCATTTTGGCTAACATAAACATTTTTGTTGAGTGTCAATAGAAAAGGTTTAACTAAAAAGCATTTCAAAGCAGTCAGGTCTGGCTCTCTGGTAAACTCATTTACTTTTCTATTCTTTGTGAGAGACACACAGATTGGACTGTAACTTCAGTGAGCAGCCTTTCTTGCATTTCCAAAGTATTTTCCAAGGCAAGAAAATGGGGAAAATCAAATTTTCTTCCATACAATTTCATGAACTTAATATCTGATTAATTGATTTAATGAAAACGATTTCTAAGTTTAAAACTGAAATCCTGTACAATTCATATCTACAACACTACTGTATATGCTGGGGATGGCCATAGACCTTGTTCACTAACTTCATGACAATTGCATTTTGCTTTACTACCAGAAACAAAATGGTGTATTTAAAAACACTGTTGTAATTGCATCCCTTTTTCTGGTTTGCTCAGTGCTTTCAGTTCACATACTTCATTGTTGTGGACTAGTGTGAACCCAAAAATGCACTCATTGTTTTGTCAGGGGCCTGTGTTAGTCTGCGGGGAAATTAACTTTACAGGGTGTGAAGTTCAGCTCGTAAAGCATGTTGTCTCATTCCTCCTCCTCCTCGTCCTCCTTCTCCTCCCCCTCCTCTTCTGCCTCCTCCTCCTCCTCCCTCTTCCTCCTCTCCTCCTTCTCCCTCCACCTCCTCCTCCTTTTCAGTCTGTCCCAATCACAATAACAGACAGCAGCAGCAGAAGCCAACACGTGTCCTGCTCAGAAATACTCCTATTTATCCCAGACCAGAGCTGCCGTGGAGATCAGGATCATGCACCGGTGAGGGCAAAGCTGGGGGTAAAAACAGCCCAGGGGTAAAAGAAACTCATGTCCGGTCTGCTTAACTCACCAAGAGGCCTGTACTTATGTCAACTATTGCATCGCCAGATTCAAAACACTTTATTGTTACAGAAGGGGCTGTACTGAAAAGAAAAATGTTGACCCCAAATAAATACATTAATAAATGATGATTTACATTGAATTATTTTATGTTGAACCATAGCAACTACCTTTAATTTTATTCTGATCTGTTTAAAATATACACCCTCACTTAACATAAAATAAGATGTTCTGTTCTTTGTTATCACGCGAATTATCTCAGTTAATGTGACTATTGTTTTTGGTAGACTTTGAACTGTACATACCTACCTCTTTATAAGTTATTTTCTTGTTCATGCCATTTCTCCATCATAATTGACCCTGAGTCCTTGGACAGTACCCTTGAACAAGACAATGCTATAACATTATCAACAACCCATAACACCATTATGATATAGAATTGTATCTAATATACATCTCCAAAGCTCAAAATCCTCTGTTCCACCTTGTGATGCCATGAAGTGATAGTTTTCAAGGTAACAGCTACATTTTACTTTTAGTTTAGTAGAGATTGTCAATTCCAGGGCTGAAATTATGCAAATGATTCTAGTGAAGGTGTATGGAGTTTAAAAACACAGTGGAGCACTTTTGTATTACCACATGACATCACAGGTAGAACAGAGTGTTTTCAGTTTCAGAGAAGAACTCAGCCTAAGTATGCAGGGTTTGTGTGTTAAACATGTGTGAATGAAACAAAATACAAGTCCAGGTGTGCTTTTGATGAGGAAACGACATTCTAAATAACATAGATCAGAAAATAGCGTAATATGAGCCCTTTAATCATCAAGTAAAACTCAATTTGCAATATCTGTCTCACAGTGAGATCAGTCTTCTCCTTCTTGTTTATATGATCCATACTTCAGCAGCAGATGTGTGCGATTACCTTTTGTGACAGATGTTTTTGTGAGAGCTGATGATAATTGTGGACCTTACTTCTTGTTCACCCTGTTCACTTCAATGATTTTATTCCACCCAAACTACCTCTAAAATCAACTTCCTTTGCAGTTCATGGAGGAAATGAGACACTATTAAAATAATGAATGGTATTGGAAGAGTTTGACTGCTTTGGGTCATATGAACTTAGTATTTGACCGTGCTGCCCTTTTGACTGTAATGACCATTTGAAGGGTTGATTATGGGAATATGCCGTGAGGCACTGGAGCATAAAGACTCAGCGGTCCACTAATCAGTCTTTAGAGGTGGGTTTTAGAGTTAGCTGAAAAGGTGCGGTAGTTAGGTGGTACTTTTCAAAGATTTTAATGGTGTTATGTAATGTTTCAAATGTCACTGACTTGTTACTTGAGGAATAATTATTTTGAGGACATATTTGAAAGTGCAATGGGTGAAAATTATAATCATGCTGGAATGTGTCTGGACTAGAATCATGGATCTGGTTTCTAAACCTAAAATATGCTCCTCAAGTTTGGTTCTCCAGACCAGTATCCTGGCTTAAAGCAGACCTATTATGCAAAATCATCTTTTTAGAGCTTTTAACCATGTTATAGTTATTTCCCTCACCATTTACTCACCTGAAGTTTTATTTGGAGTGATTCTTGCATGTCTGAGCAATCTTTAATAGCTTATTTTCAAAACGCCATATTGCGATCAACCCCATTTTCACATCCACTGGGATACGCTCACTACGCTTTACTTACCTAGTTCTCCATGTATTTTCTGTTGGTGATACGTGTAGGATTCGTCAGCGTTGCGTAGTCATTTTGATACAAAAGAAAAGAAATCCACTGCTCACTAGGGTGATCTGCAGCTATCCATCGGAGCTGCTGACTCTTTGTTGTGATGTTCATGGCGATGCCAGCTCCCATTGGGCACTGTAGTTTTCTAAAGTGCAAGTCAGGGGAGTTTCTTTTATTAAGTTGTTTTAGATGAATATTGCGATTTAAAATGTGCATATTATTAGATAATGATCCACGGGTGTCATAGGTTATAGCAAGCACAATATGTCTTTTATAAGATCTGGGAGAAGACCTGTCAAGATAATTACTTTTTCAAACCAAAGATGTTCATTTTGTCTTCTTATGTACTTTAATTTCTTCGGTTCTTTTTTAAAGACAATACAGTAAAGTGTATTTACCTTGTTGACATGTTTCGGCTGCTAGCTGCAAGCCATCTTCAGAACTGTTCCCGGTGTTGGTGGTGATGTGTCGTATATCAGCTGTTGTTACTTCCTGTAGGTGTGGTCAGCTGTTGTTACTTCCTGTGGGCGTGGTCAGCCTGATGGACCTGGCAGGTCGCTCAGACTGACCACGCCGCCCATCGCCCGGTGCTCTCTGGAGGAGGGTGTCCCAGGTGTGTGAAAGGAGGAACGCTCCGTCATCATGGTTGATGCTGTCCGTGCTTCGTTTCCTGATTTCAGTGGGCTCCCTGATCCAGTGTTTGAACTTCGCCAACAGTTAGTACACCCCAAAGATAAAATCCCACAAGAACAAAAATGCAACGCCATCTAGGAAATCTAATGCAAATCATGCAATAAATCAAACATAGGGGAAGCGGGCCAGGCTTTTCACATCCGAAAAAAGGAACACCAAAAGGAATGTGAAAAGGAAACATCAGGGAGACTCACCAGAACACAAAAGACAAAGCATTGCAGGAAAACCTAAAATCCGCCATATCAGACCACTGTAAAAGAAATAACCACATTATGGATTGGGACGGGGCATGGGTCATTGGATCAGAAAACAACAAGTTCAAACGCTGGATCAGGGAGGCCACTGAAATCAGGAAACGAGGCACAGACAGGATTAACCGTGATGACGGAGCGTTCCTTCTTTCACACACCTGGGACACCCTCCTCCAGACCGGGCGAAGGGAGGCGTGGTCAGTCTGAGCGACCTGCCAGGTCCATCAGGCTGACCACGCTTACAGGAAGTAACAACAGCTGACCACGTCCACAGGAAGTAACAACAGCTGACCACGCCCACAGGAAGTAACAACAGCTGACCACGCCCACAGGAAGTAACAACAGCTGATATACGACATGTCACCACCAACACTGGTGACAGTTCTGAAGATGGCTTGCAGCTAGCAGCCGAAACATGTCAACAAGTTAAATACACGTTACTGTATTGTCTTTAAAAAAGAACCCAAGAAGTTTAATTACTATTTGGACTTAAATGTCAAAGTCAATGTATGATAGATGAAACAACATTTTTGAGGGTTAACTTCAATAATGTTAATGTGGTTTCAACATACAAAGAGCTCAACTCTGGCTTTGCTGACAGCTGTTTCACCTGTCAATCTCACACTGCATTCCCTCACTTATGAACAAGAGATACTTGAACTCACCCTTTAGTTGAGAACTGCGACCTTGGATTTTGAGAGGCTGATCCTCGTCCCAGACTGCACTCATGCCTCAGCTCGGCAGTATAGGGGCCCTGAACACTCACCAATTGTTTTTGAGCTCACTTTAACTTTATACCATAAGTACATTGATGATATCTTACTTTTTACATTTAAGCCAAGCAACAAAGATTCAGTAGAGAAGCTGTGTCAGATAAAAGCTCAGAAATGTGAATATCTTAAAGCAGGAGGAACCTCATTATCCTCAGAGTATGCTGAAGAGGGTTGTAAACATAGCAACAGAGATCTGCAAAAACATCATAAAACAAGTTTGTTTTTGTGAGATACTTGAGTTCATGATGGGGCCAAATCTGGATCCATGTCAAAACTTTCCTCTCAGTATTCAATATCATTGTCCTTGTCTGGAATCTACTTAGAAATAAATCTTTTAGTTATTTTGGTTTATTTATATAGCATTCATTTATATATGGACGCTATCAGGCTTTTTCTGTATCAAATCCTTTTCTGTTCCAGATTATAATACCACTCTCACCTCTGACTGATTCTATTATCTTCTGATTAGAAGCAGAGCCAGTGTTGAAAATACTCATTTAGTTCAGAATGAGACGACTGGTATATCAGACTACAATAGCAATTAATTTATATTAGTGCAGTTTGTTCCTACATTATACCCTCAGCACAGCTGGAAAGAGCAGCTACGAAAATATCATACAGAGGTGAAACAATATTTCAAAATAAACAATTCAGCAACCGGTTGATACACATGTGCTACAAGAAGAGTTTTTTTTTTTTTTTTTCCAGTGAATCTGCTTTGAGTTAAGTTCCTAAAAATATGACCCACCAAGGAATCCAAAACCACCATTGTTTTATCTTCGTCCAGGTAAAGCAGTGGCTTGTGCAGTGGCGGCTGGTCTATATATATATATATATATATATATATATATATATATATATATATATATATATATATATATATATATATATATATATATACTTTATTTGGTTCATGTGTTTGAGTTGGCTAACGGAGCGACTTAATGGAGGTCTATGGAAGAGCCTGAAGTTTTGAGAAAATGTTATGTTATGTTGCTTCTGCCCATGACTTTACATTACATTACAGCCCTGAAGTACGTCTTAGGGGCGCAGGTTGGGGGCGAACTCAAATCAAGTGATTGGTCTTTATAAACATTTATCACACACCTGATCTATTGTGATTCAGCTGCTTTGTCCCGCCCAGCCCCAACTCTCCACTGGCGCCATGTTACTACTATAGGCTCATGAATCAATAACAACAGAGCTGTGTGCTATACTGTTATGGCGAGTTCAACTTCAAGTCAAAGTGGAGGAACCGAGGAACTGCTTTTAAAGAGTAATATGTCTTTTCTTCAGTGGGACCCTTCTGCCAAGCAAGAAAAGAAGCATTAAGCTGAAATGAGTGCATTAGCTACGGTGATATCCTAAGGCTCTTATTTTGATTCACACAGACCCGCCGCCGGGACCCGGGGCAGTCGCTCGCTGCTGTATCAGCCCCTGCCCACTTGTTGTTTCTGGGCGGAAAAGCTTCACCTGGGCCTAGCGCTTAAGTCCACCTGGTGCCCTAGTGCTAATATGGACTGGCTGTAACTTTCAGATTTAAGTGGGAAGTGGGATTAAGACTAGTTTTACAACCAGCTTGTGCAGTCAGCTCCCAGACCTTGTGTCGTGGACCTGACTGGACCGGGACTTGGATCAGTTTCATCACTTCATATTGGACAAGAATACACTTTTGGAAACAGAACCAATAGGACAGCGGATAGAGGATACACTCTGCTTCAGTCCTCTGGAGACAGTAAGAGACTTGTTTTCATTAGTCTGGGGCAAATCTGAGGATGCAGCCTTAGAGGTAAATAGTGTTATAGTGTTAATAGTTAAATAGTGTTATAGTGTTAATAGTTAAATAGTGTTATAGTGTTAATAGTTAAATGAAATGGGTGACACGGTGCTGCTCCGGTGTTTTACCATGTGCTGTAGGAGCGCCGCTGATGACGTGTTCGTTGTGACCGTAGCCTCTTAATGTAGTTTTGCTGACGTTGCTGGGGCTGGTTGTGAGCGGTGTGTTACGTTGTGTTGCTGGGGCTGGGTGTGAGCGGTGTGTTACGTTGTGTTGCTGGGGCTGGTTGTGAGCCGTGGATCAGCTGTTGCATAAGCTCTGCGCTTGGCTGTGCTTGTGCTCACTTGCACAAGTGTCCATCAGATGTGGCATATACTAAGGAGACGCACTGTCCCCACTGCTGTTCTGCATACTTCTGATCCCCCTCAGCCAAATCATCGACCTCACTGGCTTTGGCTATATAAAATGTCTATAATATAATGTGATTTTCTGGATTTTCTTTTGATATTCTATCTCTCAATGTTAAAATAAACCTACCATCAAAATTATAGACTGTTCATTTCTTTGTCAGTGGGCAAACCTACAAAATCAGCAAGGGATCAAATACTCATTTCCTCCACTGTACCTGGAGTTCTGTTTTGTTTCATTCACACGTTTAACACATAAATCATGCAGTTCCACCTTGTGATGTCATGTGGTAATATATGAAATGCTCCACTGTTTTTTTTTTAAAACTCCATATACAGTCACTAGAATAATTTGGAAGATTTCAGCTTGGAACTGACACTCTTTACTGAGCAAAAGGTAAAAGGTAACTGTTAACTTGAAAATTATCACTACATGACATCACAAGGTGGAACAGAGCATTTTGAGCTTTGGAGATGTAAGCAGACTAATAATGCAGCTTTACTCAAACGTGTGAATGAGACAAGACAGAACTCCAGGCATGTTTTTGAGGAGGTAACAACGTTCTAACATGGTTTAAAGCTTGCACAAGTCAATTTAATCTTTCAGTTGATAGTGCTACTATTAACAACAGTAATTTCTCACAACTTTATTAACTGTTATTTAGTTGATGACCAATTCATTTTGTCGTCTTATTTCATCCCCCACACAGTATCACATTTATAACTGTACCAAAGTGTTACTCATCCACTCCAAATCAATATCTCACACAAACCACATAGTATTTTGGCCAATATTACTAAAATTATCTTCTACGTCAGTCTTCCTACACATTTCCTCTTCTTATAATACACTTCTTTTGTGCTCTTTCTATCTTTGAGTTTCTGAAGACCTCCTGGCCTCCTCCCACATATTCACCAATTCATGGGCATGTGTCTACACCTCCGCTCACTCATCATTTGAACTACTTTTATTCAGAAAATAGAAATAGAAAATTTGTATTCCTGGAGTCCTCCCAGCTCTAAATAAAACCCTGCGTCGTACGTCATTGCTGCAGTGTAATGGAGCTGTTATTGAGAGAAGTGTTTCTGACAGAGGAAGGCAGCCCTGACCAGGAGTGGGCAGATTTTTTTTCTCTTTATGGATTTGTATCTTGCAGTCACAATCTCATGGGTATAGGGATTGAAATGATAAAATATAAACCTACATACTAATTGATAATTTTTTTTTAGCTTTATACTCAAAAATCATAGCTGTGATACTGATCAGTACTGTATTAAAATTAGATATTTGTTTGAGGAGTTATCGATACTGAAAGCCTTATATGAACAGTTTTTGGATGGTCTATAAGACCACATGGTGATCTTATGGAGACCACTAAAATTACATTCTCTTAAGAGCGTATTATGATTGTGATCAACATCGTTATCGAAGATCAAGCCTGTTCCATAATTTTGAAATATCACATGAGTTTTTTTAAAAATGTTTGGGAGGTCAAATAAAAATACTAAAACATTTTTCATTTTTATCATGTTTTTTCTAAATGTTCTGATAACATAATAATGTTATATGTAATGCCACAAGAAATGTGCACGCAAATAGTGAGATAAAGAAGAGAGTGGGATGACAAATTTTAATGTAAAGTCAATTGGAGCCAGAGTCGATGAAGTTGGAAGCAACCCCATGAACACTTCCTGTTTGGAAAGCAGTGGCTAGCAGGTTAGCTATGTCCATTTATATACTAGTATACAGAATATGGTAAGATTACAAAATGCAGAATAATGACTTTTAAAAATATTGACGTACATTTTGTATACTATAAAAATAACTCTGGTTGAATGGATGACATGTTCAGTGATATTTTTAGTGCACACCTCCTGCTCTTCTGTGTTTGGTGTGTGCAGGGCCGTCCTCCACCTCAGCCTCTGACTCACACAGCTACACATAGCTAATGTAACTGTGCTTTAAACTGCAGCTGCATTATTTTTCTTTACATTGTGCTTGGCTGGAGCAGAGTTAGGTCTGTAAAAGAGTGTGGACTAACTTCACCCAAGCTCAATATAACCTCAAAGAGACTAGTTGTTTAGCAGTGAAAGTGCATCTATGGCTGGTGTTGTACATGGACTTACATGAAAAGGAAAAAAGGTTACAGTTCCCTATGGCAGTCAAATTATACGGATTAAAAAAAATAAAAAACACTGAAAAGCACTGAAAATGTTTCTTTCATATTTGTGCGAATAATGTATGTATTTTACTATTAAAAAGGGACTGAAATGTATTATCCAACAAAATGAGCTATAACATGTATTACAGGAACGGTATGTAGCCTGCGTTCTTACTGGTTTATTAAAGATGCAAAACACAACTGAACCTGCTACCAGTGCCTTAACCTACAGGACACATACTCATCCTCACTTCTGATTAATTCTAGGTTGTAGGTTCAGGAGTTTATGTTATGGGGAGTATTTAGATCCAAGAGAGTCTTGTTAGGTTTAAACCAGGGTTTTGGCATTGAAACAAGCAACCCATATGGTAGATTCATGTGAGTCTCCTGCTTTCTGATTGGATAATCATCTTAAGAACCCAAACATGAAATGAAAACTTCAATTACTTGACCTCAATGTCCAATGTTTTGTAACTAATAATAAACCAAAATTATACCTTATGTATACATCCTATCTGTGGGACATTGGTCATGATCTCTCCTCTCTCCCTTTTTCCTCTCCCCCTCTCATCATCTCTTCTCATCCTCTCTCTCATCCCTCTCTCATCTCCCCCTCTTCCCCTCTCCCCCCTTCCCCTCTCTCCCATTCTCCCCCCCTCCTCTCCCTGTCTCCTTCCCTTCGCCTCCTCTCTCCTTGTCCTCTCCCAAACTGCAGGGATGTGAGATTGCACACGTCCATCCTGTTTCCCACAAAATCACCACATGCTCCTCGGGTTTAAATCTGGTGCGTATGTTGGCCATGCACCTCTCTGGAGATTAACTGCTTTCAAAACTCATAACAAATCCATTTTACATGTATTAGTTTTGCCCCTGAAGGTTTTTTTCTCAGCTGGAACAAGCCTTTTGGGCATATGCTGTCCCATAATTAGAAACTACTTATGGTTTGAGCACATTGGCCTGATGAAGCAATTTGTCATATTTGTTGCATTTAGATAAATTGGATTATTGGATTACTGTAACAGGTTGAAGCCACAGATTAACAAGACATACAAAAGACCACATTAAAGAAGACATATTGTGCATGTGTATGCTATATAATAATAATCTATGACACCCGTCAATCATCATATCACACTTTTGGACATTTTAAATTGCAATATTCATCTAAAACGACTTGATAAAAGAAACAAGTCTGCTGACTTCTGTATTAGAAAACCGCGGTGCCCAATGGGAGCAGATTGAGCTAGCGAGTAGCGGATTTTTTTTTTTTTTTTTTTTCATTTGTACCAAATGAGTAGACAACACTGTTGAATCTTATGATCTGCAATATGGCGTCTTGAAAGTAAGCGATTAAAGATTGCTCAAACATGCACGGATCACTCCAAATACAACTTTGAGTGTGTGTTTATATATATATATATATATATATCTATCTATATATATATATATATATATATATATATATATATATATATATATATATATATATACATATACATATATATAATCTATATATTAAACATTTCCCAAAAGTATCTCTCATAAAAGCCTAATCCCTCTCCTCGTCAAGAGCTTTTCTGAAGAATGCAAAGAAATGACTGCAATTTTCATATTTTTCTCCTATACTTTTTCACTTTCTCTGCAATAGTCAAACTCTTATATAAAGTCTGCAGATGAAAGGTGCTCAGTTTGTAAAGCATGTAGTGAGTGTGATGTACTCTTGCTTTTGTGGTTATAAAAAGCCCTGAATAGCCTGATTTCATGTTGGTTTTGAATACCTCTGCAGTTCTATCTCCATGTAGCCTGACTCTGGACTGTGCATTTTCACACAGGTGTAACTATAGCCTGCTGTGCCCTATTTTCTGCACCCAAGGGACCACAGTAGCCATTGTGAGTCTGTGGAGCCCACCCAAACTATGACAGATGAGAGCACGTTGCATGTTTAAAGATAAATTGACTGCCAGTGGAGTAAGAAAATTGCTTTTGAAATGAGGAAAAACTTGATTATGTTGCTTGAAACAAGGGAACCAGTAAAAAATACTATATTAAAATGTACTGAAACAAGTTACAAATCAAATTAAGCTATTTTCAGGTAATCAGAAATTTTGATATTTCAATATATTCCCATTCGTGGATGAGCTTAAAACCAGTGGTAGAAGAATGTGAGGGCTTGCTCTTAGTGGCTCATATATAGTTAAATCACACAGGAGAGAGATGCTATGTGCTATGCTATACACACTGATGTGTTAATGTAGATAGCAAGTTACACGTTACAATCTTTGCCATGTATACAGCATTTATCATTAGCCTTCAACCACCAATCTGTCAAGTGACCTCTTCTATACACTGTCAGTACAATGTACTGTACAGTATCAGTACAGAGGAGTGAATGTATTAGTTAGTGAAAGTAATATGAGTCAGTCTGAAGGAGAGGTTAGAAAACACAGAGAAACACTTTTTGTTTACAACCTGGAAATGGAGACACTAAAAATTCTGAATGAATCAAACATGTGACATAAGTGTGGTTTAAGCAAAGGAACCCTTTCATTTCCACATGTGAACAATTAACTGATGTAATGAAGTCACCTTTATTCAGGGGTTACATAAGAACTCAGCCCCAGTTCCCAAAGATGGTGTTGATCTGCAGAAACTCTGATGTGATTAGTCCAGTCCAAACCCCACAGGACCCTGTGTCAGAGCAGAGGAAACACGGCGCCTGTGCTCAAGAGGCTGCCAGCTCCAATACAACTACTTGCCAAAAGTTAAATTACTAATAATAGAGGATTTGACCTTTTTATAAAGCAGTAGAAAAGTACTGACCTATGTGAAGATGTGATAATGCAGCAAGTCGGATATGATTTTCAGAATTATGGCATTTGAGAACAATATCCAGAAAGAGTTATTCACACAAGTCATAATTTTGTTCATCTATATTTCCAACATATTCTATATACCAATGACCCCATGCTGTGTTTTTAGAGCCATGCCTACATTTATTATATGATACCCCCAAAGACTGAAAATAAGCTGTCAGTATAATGCTATACTTATAATGCTATCAAAATGGTTTTCTGTTAAGGTTGGATCTGCGCGGTGGGGATTCACCATATGCACTATTTATATGCATTTTCCACATATGCAGCCAACTGTATGGAACATAGGGCACTATAATAGATGCATGTGAACAATCTGAGCCAGATCTATTAAGGTTTTTCATGTAATACTGTGTTTTCATAAGGGATATAACAATATCCAAATCTCTCGGTACAATATTTTCACGATATGCATCTCACATTACGATATTTACTGTGATAGCTTGTGGAAGCTAACAGAATTGTGAATTTACTTTTTCCTTTTGATTTAAACATGCTTTTTTTCTTGTAGTCTGCACTGAAAATGAGCAAAGGATCATGGTCTTTGTAGTTCCCTCTGTTTTTTTCTTAGCTTTTCCTGCACCATAACAATTACCAATTACCAACAAAGAGACTTGAAATTTGATATATTGTGATGGTCCCACGATATTATAGTGAGACTTTTGACAATATGACATCACGATATTTTGGACATTGTTACATCACTAGTTTTCATAAGTATGATATCTACTGTTGAAATGTAATGACATACGCGTGGCATCAGGCCCATTGACAGAAATGTGGAGGCCTAGGACAAGAAGTCTCACATGGGCCCCCCTCGAATATGTAAATTAATAGGAAGAGGGTCCAATTCTGGGTCCTTAAGACGCTGTGGCCCGGGACAACAGACCCCTTTGTCTCCCCCTGTCTATTCCCCTGCATGACACTATGTTTTTTTATTCTTATTTCATCTGGTTAAAAACACAGCTGCTATTATGACTTCACTCTCAGTCATTTAAATACAACAGAAGATGGATCTTTGTTTACGATTGCACCAATTGCCGTTCTATTAGTGGATCATAAATGAAAGGATTTAACAGGCACGTTTTAAATAACACAGGAGAGAGTGGAGCGTAACAAAAGCCAGCCCCAGGCCAAACCAAATATCAGTCTGAATGCCATACACACAGGACAGTAAATGAAAACCCATCTGTGTAATATCTACCAGGAATAACAGTGTTTTGACATGTCTGCTTGTTTGTTTGGCAAAATATAATGTTTAGTGGATAAAATGTCCATTTTGGATTCTGGACTCACTTAAAAGGACACTATGTAACTTTCCAGGAGGAGGTCACGCCACTTGCTTGTCTCCACGGTGATGTTGTTGCTTTGCCTGAAATGCTTCACCATGATAAGAATGGTATTTTTGAAAGGGCTATACAGTATGTGTATCTGTAAGTCCTCTGTGGTTGTTCAGATGAAATATGTAGCCTCGGTCTTAATTAAACAAACATGGCTAATGGCTAATTATCCAGAGTACAGACTAATAATTAATCCTGGCTAAAACAGAGCAGCTCTTTTGTTCTCTGAAGAGACTGTTAAACTCTATACGAGTTGTGCGTCATAAAAAAGGTGCAGGAGGATACGGTTTGGTAGAAGCCTGATCCCATCAGCCATTGCTTTCTTAAACAACAGGCCCCACTGAGGCATAATGTCTGTTCTGTAATGTGTTTATGTGATTGTGATGTTTGGTGTTTATCTGTGTATATGTCAAACAAGCTCTGTGTATGTGGAAAAGAATCTCCCCTTGGGGACAATAAAGTAAAGTCTAAAGTCTAAAACAGGAGGGGTATTAGAGGGGCTGTCAGTGCTGAAGTGATTGGAGTAAGGCTAATACAAGAGTTTTGATTATGCCATTTGATTGAGCTCTATTGTTTAGGAACGTAGTAGCAGTTTTCAGCCTTGTTGGCTACTGATTCACAAATATCTTTTGTCTGTTCCTCTATTCTTGCATTGTGATACGTTAAATCATTATATCATTATCTTCATCATATTATAATAATGTGGTGAAATATGTAGCTTTTTGTTTGGGGGTCTGTCACCTGCTTGTTTCTATGTATATGTCACTGCTCTGCATGGAATGATCCACAGTATGATATTAAAGAGCTCTACCTTACATTCATTTGCTTACAGGTGGTTTTATCGCTCAAAAATACCTAGATAAACAGGCATTCTGACTGTGAGCGGGGTTGATCCACCACAGATCTGACCTGTAACTTGGTCGGGTTTGGTCTCCAAGATGATAGAAAGGTTTTAATACCATACTGTGAAACATTTCAGACAAAGCGATAACATCTCCACAGAGAAAATTATTTAACAGACCCTCCACCAGAAAAGTTACACAATGCACCTTAAACGCTCCAATCAAATAAGACCGAAATACTTTTTGACCAAACGGTACAGACAAAAATCTTGTATATACATAATATAAGCCAACACAAGAGTAACTTGAAATTTCAATATTTTGACTTTTCTCACAAAATTATCTGTACATAAATGAGTATCCTTAAATTGCTAATTATTACAAGCAAGCTTTTCTCATTTAGGCGGCATGGTGGCTGAGTGGCAACCTCACAGCAAGAAGGTTACGGGTTCGATCCCCGGGTCGCCCGGGCCTTTCTGTGTGAAGTTTGCGTGTTTCCTCCCCGTGTCTGGATGGGTTTCCTCTGGGTACTCCAGTTTCCCCCCATCAACCAAAAAACATGCAACACCCCATGAACAGTATACAGTCAAGGAATTCCTCCCTCCTGTGGGCTCACCACCTGCAGAGGTTCATAGGGTCTGGGTCTGGTGCACAGAGTAATGGGCAGCGTGCTGCCCCCGCGACCCAGCTGGATTAAGCGGGAGAAAATGGATGGATGGCTTTTCTCATTTATATGTA
Organism: Taenioides sp. WSHXM2023; assembly: GCA_029959045.1. Classification (NCBI taxonomy): domain Eukaryota; kingdom Metazoa; phylum Chordata; class Actinopteri; order Gobiiformes; family Gobiidae; genus Taenioides; species Taenioides sp. WSHXM2023. The sequence goes on from CM057085.1 coordinate 15,142,488, forward strand.
AGCAGACCAAAATGATTGGTTTAATAGACTTGAATTCAGGTTTTAATCATGACGTATATTTGCACATTTGATTTGCACATTAAGATTATAGGACAGTTTTTCTTATCCCTTAACTTTGTTTTTTTTTAATTAACTTTACTGCAACAATGTTTTTATTTTGTTTGCAGAGCTTATCTTTTCACTTATTTCTTTGCAGTCCAGTAAATCAAAAACCTCCCCAATTCGTCTGACCACTTCCTGCGCAGGAGGTCAGCCACTGTTCCCAGCCACAGCACATTTCCCATGATTCCTTTCACCATGAGGCTCTCCCCTGGGCACGTATTCATCCACGAACACTAACCCTCTCTGCTCCATAGACGCCCAGTGCATTCTCTCATTGCGATTGTCTGGGAGTGCCTATATTACCAGGGGAAATAACCTTGTCACTAAATATAAGTTTGAACTGTAAATGTTTCTATGGTGTTGGTCCCAGTTCTGATAACACTGTAAAATCTAACACTTAAATTGCATTCAGCTAGTTTACTTTACTCACAGCTACGAATTTGTGGATCTTAATGATTGTGGTAAAGTAACAGTTACTTTCAGGATGAAAAAAGCACATTACTTGTCAATTAGTCCAAGGTCAACTTGAATGAGACAAGTAACTTCAACAGTGACGTATTATTGCCAAGAGTCCAGCTCCATTTCCCAGTCTGTTCTGGTCCTCCTTTTGCTTCCTCCCTGTTTTTCCTACAGCTGCCACTCATTCCCTAATCATCCCGGGGCATCTCTACACTCCCTCTGTTCATTCAGTCTTTGCCAGATTACACCTGTTTTGTTTTTTCCAGTGTTTTTCGAGACCTAAGTGCGGAGCCTTGGTTGAGTTGACATGGAATGACCAAACTATATATTTTTTTATTGTTACATGTTACGATGTGCTTTGAACTTAAGATGAACAAAAATTTTGCTATGTTTTTTTTCAAAGACTAATAAATAGTATCATGTGCTTCATGGAGACCTGGCTTCATACAAACTTCCGGACAATGGTGCATCTGTACCAGGCTTTAAGATGGTACGTGCGGACAGAGACACGCCCCTTAGCGGTAAGAAGAAGGCCGGCGGGATTGCTGTTTGGTGAACTATATTACTGTGAAGCAGCGTATCTGTTCTCCGGACATTGAACTTATGGTTTTGGGAATGCATCCATATTATTTACCAAGGGAATTTACTGTCCTGTTCATTGGAGTTTACATCCCTGGACTTGCTGTATGCCAATTCTAAGGAGGCATACAGTGCCACTCCCCTGCCCCCACTGGGACAATCAGACCACAGTCTTGTCCTGTTAATGCCTCAGTATGTCCCTGCAGTGAAGAAGCAGCCTGTCACCACTAGGACTGTAAGGAAGTGGAGTCAGGAAGCCAGCGATGCCCTTCAGGACTGCTTTGAGACCACAGACTGGAATGTGCTCTGCCTGCTTCATGGGGACAACATCGACAGCATGACGGACTGTTTAACCAACTTCTGTGAGGATACAGCCGTCCCCACACACGCTGTCTGCTGTTACCCCAACAACAAGCCTTGGATCACCAGCCAGCTGAAGGATCTACTTAATAAGAAGAAGCGGGCCTTCAACTCTGGTGACAAGGACGAGGTGAAGAGGGTGCAACGGCAGCTGAAGGTCCAGCTAAGGCAAGGCCAGGGGGCCTATGGAAGGAAATTGGAGGTTAAACTCCAACAGAATAACTCCAGAGATGTGTGGAGGGGAATAAACGCCATCACAGGCCTCTCCAAAACAAAGCAGGAGAACAATAGTCCAGACAGATCAATCCTACTCAATTTGCATTTTAATCATTTATCATCGCCTGGCACCCCATCTCTAAACCTCCCAGATACCCAATCCACACCTCACCACAGACCACTCAGACGACCATTCATCAGCCCATTACCTCTGCTCCCACATCTACCCCCACCCCCATGGAGGGTCCCAACTCAGTGTCTTTGTCCAGACTATAGAGGGACAGAGGAGCTCATTTTCCAACAGGCTCCTACAGCTCCGCTCAGAGATACAGGACTACATTCATACCATACTCTATACAGATGTATAACAACTCAATCTTAAGTAACAGATAACCTTATGTCCTGTCAATTAGCATATTATTTGCACTGTCGTTCTTGTCTCTTGTATATAGCTGTGATTTTATAGTTTATTTTACAGTTTATTACTTTTTTCCTATTTTATTTTGACTTGTACATATACATTTATTTTTATAATTATGTCTCACTTGACAGCTGTCTCTTGCCATCTTTTTTGCTATACCATCTATTTTTGTTACTCTCTGTTATTATATTATATTGTGACGTGTGAGCTACTCTATCCAAATAATTTCCAATGTGGATCAATAAAGTTTGTCTAAGTCTTTGTCTAGACATGACTGACAGCTGAGGAATCGAGGGATCAAACACACAAGTGTATATATTTGGGGCAGAGCTACAGAGGCGTTCATTCAACCAGAAAGAATAATATATTTCCTTATCATCACTTCATCTGTCACGCCATGCTGCATTTGCCTTATGGGAGCTGACATGTTTACTGTCTACTGCCTTGTATGTTTTTGTTAATCCACTCTCCACTTCCCAGATCCTTTCTTCTTCTTCTTCTCTTCACTTCTGAGCAAGAATAAACAAGGATGTAGCCTGATTAGAGCAATGTTATCTGCACTGTAAAATCTAATAAGTAGACCTTACTTGAAAAAATCTAGGAAACCGATTGCCTTGAAAATTTTGACTAAAGTGGACTGTGAATCTAAAGCTGAGCTTACGAGTAATTCCTCAGTGTAGTGTGCAGTAAATTCCTCTTTCATCTAACTAGGCATAGCAAGTTAAAGTTTTACTTTAGTTTCATTCACAGAATTCATGTTGTGAAGCAACAGTCAGTTCCTCACATCTGAAATATGTAAAGTAACCTTTACTTTAAGCATAAGTTAATCTTACCGATTGCCTTGAATTGAGCAAGTAAGACAAACTTTACTGACCCACAAGGGAAATTATTTGGCCACAGTAGCTCACTCATCACAATATAATAACAAAGAGTAAAAAAATAAATGGTAATATTAATTTCTAAATAAGTAGTAAAAAAGATAGCAAGAGACAGGTGTCAAATAAGACATAATTATATAAATAAATGTATATGTACAAGTCAAAATAAAATAGAAAAATAAGTAATAAAATGTAAAATCACAGCTATATACAAGAGACAAGAACGGCAGTGCAATGATATGATGATTGACAGGGCATAAGGTTATCCGTTACATAAAGGTGAGTTGTTGTACAGTTGTAGGGAGTATTATCTGTTACATAAGGGTGAGTTGTTGTACAACTGTATGGAGTATGGTATGAATGTCGTCCTGAATCTCTCACTGTTTGAGCGGAGCTGTAGGAGCCTGTTGGAGAATGAGCTCCTCTGTCCCTCTATAGTCTGGTGCAGGGGGTGGGTTGTTGTAAAGTTGTAGGGAGTATTATCTCCTCTGTCCCTCTATAGTCTGGTGCAGTGGGTGGGTTGTTGTAAAGTTGTAGGGAGTATTATCTCCTCTGTCCCTCTATAGTCTGGTGCAGTGGGTGGGTTGTTGTAAAGTTGTAGGGAGTATTATCTCCTCTGTCCCTCTATAGTCTGGTGCAGTGGGTGAGCAGGAGTGTCTATGATGGAGAGCAGTTTGTCCAGTGTCCTCCTGTCCCTCACTGTGACAAATGTCTCCAGCTCACAGCCGATCATGTAACCAGCTTTAAGAATCAGTTTGTCAATCCACCCAGTGTCCCTTTTACTGGTGCTGCTCCCCCAGCAGACCACAGCGAAGTACAGGGCGCTGGCCTCCACAGACTAGTAGAAGATCTCCAGTAACTCACTGCACACACTGAAAGACCTAAGCTTTCTCAGAAAGTAGAGTCTGCTCATGCTCTTCTTGTACACAGCATTACAGTTGTCCCTCCAGTCCAGCCTGTTGTTCACCTGGACGCTGAGGTACTTGTAGCAGTCCACTATTTCCATGTCATGGCCCTGGATGGTTACGGGCTCCACTGGTGTCCTCTTCCTCTTGAAGTGAATCACCAGTTTCTTGGTCTTGTCAATGTTCAGGAGCAGATGGTTTGCCTGGGACCACTCCACAAAATTTGCAATCAATGTCCTGTCCTTCTCTGGCATCCTAACACCACAGTGTCATCAGAGAACTTCTGCAGGTGGCAGGACCTGGAGCTGTACTGGAAATCAGAGGTGTACAGAGTGAACAGGAATGGAGACATTACTGACCACAGTATCAGATAGGGTGGTCCCCCCCCCCCACATACTGAGGCCTGCCTGACAGGTAGTCAGCAATCCAGGAGACAATGGAGGAGCTGACACCCATCCTGAGCAGTTTCTCACTCATCAGAAAGGGCTGGATAGTGTTAAAAGCACTGGAGAAATTGAAGAACAATATCCTCACAGAGCCCCCAACACTATCCAGGTAAGAGTGAACCCACTGCAGAAGATAGATTAAAGCATCATCCACACTAATGTGGGCCTGATAGGCAAATTGTAGAGGATCCAGGAATGGTGCCACCAGGGGTCTGAGCTGAGCCAGAACAAGTCTCTCAAACATTTTCATGACATGAGACGTCAAAACAACTGATCTGAAGTCATTAAGTCCAGATGGGATAGGCTTCTTGAGCACTGGCACAATGCAGGAGGTCTTCCATAGCACCGGTATCCTTTCAAGCTTCAAGCTCAGTGTTAGAGAAAGTGCAGGATCCCAGTGAGCTGTGCTGCACATGTCCTCAGCACGCGGGGGTTGACTTGGTCTGGTTCAGGAGACTCTAGGTCTGTTTGTGGTGAGGAAACAACATTATCACATAGATATAATATGGTCCCTCTAAGACAAATCTGTGACTTGACCTGGACTAAACCAAGAATAAATGAAGGCTGTTTAAACCAGAACATGAGTGAATGCTTTTGTTGTAAAATGTCTAACTGGTTGATAATATATTGCAGTAAGAATCAAAGCCTGGACTCCTCATATTACATGCAAATATGTGTTTTATAAGTAGTACTGTTTCACTTGAGGTTTGCGGACTCACAGTAACAGAAGTTTTTTTCCTTTGAAGACAACTCTCCCTCCTCATGCCACTCTTTGATTTTTATTGTTGATCTTTCTCTGTACTTTTAGTGGGAGTGATTTACTCCAGCAGTAGAAATCTTTAATCTCCCCACATGTCCAATGATTTATATCCAGGGTTTAGTACACACTGTCCGCCTGTATGCCTCCATGGGCAGGGCTCAACAGACCACACATTTTCTCACTTTCTCCCCAAGCAGTTGCAAATTACAAATCAATACATCACCACAAAGCTGTAAGAACAAGGAGCTGATTCTTAGGATGTGTGATAAGAACTGTCCAAGTGGATTACAGGTTCTTATGTCACAGCTATTATTGGAGCCTTAGACATAATCAATCTTTAAAAAGGTTTATTGCCAGGATCTGAGCATGGCACATTCCTGGAAGCATTTTAAACAACATGGATATTTGAAGTCTAATGTCGAGGTTCAATCTGCACAAACTGCCAAATTTATTGTTAGCATGCTATTATCAAGATACTGTAAATGTCACCCATTTACTATTGAAGTAATGTTATGGCATGTCATCTGAAGTAGAAAGAGTTTCAAATGTAATTTCATTTGATGATAACTAACCACTCAAGAGCTTAATTAGAAAAACTGTGCAAAAATTGGTTTGATAGTTGAAGAGGGATTCTTATGAAGCATTGTATTTTAAGGCTCTTTTTTCATGGACTTTTGGGTTCAAATATAGCTTATGTTTAATTTAAAGAAAGAAAAAAAAATCATAATGTTCATAATATACTGGACACTTTAATATGAATAAAGATATTACTTATACTTGAGTAAGAGTAATGTACAGTACTTTTACTAAAATATTTTCTGATAGTGCTACAATTATGATGTTTGTTCAGAGAAAAGAAATTATTTAATTCAACAGTAGGCATATTCACTATTTTGTTGGTTATAGTTGGTTTATTCCATATTGAATGGACAAGTAGTGGTTTAACAAAGAAATACTGTTGTTAAAATGCATTTGGTTCTTAAAACAGTGATATATTGCAGAATATCACGTGCAGTACATTAATTATTGTACGTATCGCCATATTGATAATATTGTATCGTGAGACATTTATCGAGTATCTTATCGATTCATGAGGGGGCCAGCTCTAGTATCTATAAGGAAAGGAGTCCTTAGAAATTGATCCATCCTTCAGTGCCATCAGATTAGCCTGTCAGGAGTAGTGGGCAGAGCCTGGTACTTTTTTTTTAGATTTGTAGTTGGTGATAAGAAGTACCTTTTCTCAAGGGATTAGCCTATAGTGCATTTCTCACTAAAACAACCAGCGAAAATCCACTCAGACATAGAGAAAATAGATATACTCCACTAGGGTGATGTGATTACTGTGAGAATAAAATCATGTTTTTATGTTTATTCACTATTACTGACACCATATCCAAACTATTTTCATTTATTCACATAGTCTAATAGACCTACATTGTCATTGCTCTGTCATGTAACCATGAACTCAAACAAAATGAATGTGACATAAACAGCCAGGTAAGAAACATTTTGCTTTACTTGTTTGCTCATAGATCCTAATCATCTCTTCCTGCACAGAAATACATGACCTTCCTACTGTGAGGCGAGTTGCCAATGTGCCATCAGTAATAGACTTCTGTAACTTAAACAGTTAGAGCCTGAGTGGGTAACCTGCTGTTTGGATTTGGTTAATAGTTCAATAAGACATAGAGTTTATAGTTGGATTTACAAGCAGCAGATTCCTGGAAGCTGCTTAGCCCTTTACAGTCCTTAATAGCAGTTTGGGCAGCATCTCGTCTGCGTCTGTCTGCCTTCGCCTGACAGTGGAGCAATAAAGCCCAGCTAACTGCTCATGAGGCCAATGATTCACCCGTGTCTGTTCAGGTAGAGAAAAACAGTCCCTCCAGCCAGAACCACAACTAATTTACAGCAGGCTCAGAGACATCAGTCAGCAGGCACACGCTACATCATCACTCAAAACAGAGACAGCCCAGAGTGTCCAAGGACTGTTCTTTATAATTCTGTGATGTAACTTATGGACCAGCTAGACCTATTGTGAACTCTGTTGGAAATCTGTTGGACAGTAAAATTCACTTCATCAGATAAGTGGAAGATCTGCTTATGTGTTCTGAAGGAGGGTGATTTCTGTTATGCTACTGAAATTATAAGGGTCAGGGTCCTCCATTTATCAAACCATAACATTGCTGTTACTGAAAGGGCTTTATGATGCACTGCTTTAAGGAGCCGATATTCAGGTCTGATACAAAAAAATATGCAAGATCAGGTATCGGTTCAAGGATATCTGATATATCATATAAAATGATGTAATAGATTATTTACCAGCTGATGTTGGCTAAGTTTGTGTCATAATATTTGAACCTTGGTTGCAGATAATCACAATCACGATAATATCGACTTATCGCTAAATATATGTAAAATAGAACAATATTTGTGTGTGTGTGTGGGGGTAGAGGATTAGACTGGAGCTGTAAAAGTTGGAATTAATCACTTCTATGATTCATTACAGATGCAAACTAGTTCTGCTGTTTATCTATTGCAACTGATGATTTCAACAATATTGTAGATTTAGTTTTCGTGGTTTAAATGTGCTTTGTGGTTTTTGTGTCAGTGGCATAAATGTGTTTCAGTATTATTATTTATCATCTATATGTACAATATATCACACTTCAAAATGTGTTATTATGACAAGCCTACCTGCAGCTACAAGAAACTAAATTAGTCTTCTTTCAGTATTTATATCAGAAATGAAAAACAATCACATAATTTATTACAGTGTCATAATTTTCAGATTCCATGTACACAGCAATAGAATCCCGTATGAAGCCTGAAACCAGTCCTTCAGTTTGGTATTCCTGACCAAGATCCTGGTCCAGGTATCAAGTAATTTTGGCATTTGCTATAGTCATTGAAGACTGGGTTAAATGCAAACGACCACTCAACTTTTTTGCCCATTTTTATTTCAATGGCTACTGTTTGAAATGTTTTACAATTTCAGCTCCAATATGTGTCTCATTATTCCTCATCTAGACACATCCCCCCATTGCCCAGAGCGGTCCACTCACTGACATGCTCCGATGTGATGTGTTAACAATAGCAGAGTGGCATGGGGAGGCCTGGTACTGGCATGGCGGCGCTTGTTTGACAGTAAAGAGGTGGTTTTGGGAGCGCGGGGGGCCATAGACCAGCAGGGGGCCGTCTGATGACCACAGGGAGTCAATGGGTCCTGGTCAATCAGTAACACAGGCCGGATCACTACAGGCCACAGGCGCCGCTAAACGCTGCTGCTTTGTCTGCAATTAGGCCCACATCCTGTTAGTAATGAGATTAGACACCATCAGAATCAAACCAGAGCTAATGGCATCTGGTACAATCCTGTGGTAACGTCGCAGCACAGTTGGGATTTGCACAATTTCATCAATATGATATGATAGAGACTGTGCTCCAAGCTTAAAGGTCCTATAATACACAAAATTGATTCTTTAAGCCATTTTAAAATGCTAGTTTATTAGTCTGTCTACATCTCCAAAGCTCAGAATGCTCTGTTCCACCTTTTGATGTCATGTAATGGTAGTTTTTAAATTAACAGCTACCTTTTACCTTTTGTTCAGAAATGGATAATTCCAGGGCTGATATTATACAAATGATTCACAGTGGAGCACTTATTACCACATGAGATCACAAGGTGGAACAGAGTGTTTTCTGTTTGAGAGAAGAACTCAGCCTAAAGAATTTGTGTGTTAAACGTGTGAATGAAACAAAACACAATTCGCAAGATATGTTTGTGATGAGGAAAAAACATTATAACATAGATCAGAAAACAGCTTAATACAGCCCCTTTAAGTTATTTAATACAACAGGTTTCAGACGGGACATTGTCCTTGTTGTACATAGAACAGTTGACCATCAAATTGGACAGAATTGTGTTACAGGGGCATGAGTGAAAGAATATGAGTGACAGAAACCCAGAAAGTTGGAGGTACTTTTTCCAGTTCTGATCATTGCACACTGTTGTTGTGTCATTGGGCAAGATGCTTTGCCTTGCCTAAGTATTAATATGATGGGTGAGTATCTCAGTGGTTTGTGGTATTGTTGTGAGAAGTCGTTCAGGCACAAGAAAACAGTGGCTATAGTGGCTTGTACGCAGAGTGAGGAGAATGAATGAATATGAAGCAACTGGTTAAAATAGCCCAAAAAGACAAATAGTTAAAAAAGGAATAGTTTTCTGTGTTTTTATTCATGGTTGTTTTTGTAGTTGAAGGTTCACTGTATAACGTATAACTGCCACCTGCTTGTTCTTGGTACTATTATTACTTTGCCTGGAATGTTCCACAGTATGACACTCAATTTCAAAATCTCTTATTTATCTCCATGGAGACAAACATGTGGCACTTTAAAGCCATGTTATAGATGCTTAACGATGTGACCTGCTCACTGTCAGAATGCACATTTTATTTTTTTTCTCATCTTTTAGCGGACATTGCTGTAATAATCATTTTAGACCTGCAGTGTATCTTGTATTAATAATCCTTCAGAACTTCAACAGTGTACACAGCTACATTTCATAAAGTCATTATTTTCCCTTTTACAGTACTGTGTTGACGAGACTGTAGGCTTTCAGTGTCTTATTCAACCAAAATAAGTCTACTCATCATTTTATTTAGATAATAAACTTTTATATTTGACAACGGCAGAAAGAAGAAGTTAGTGAGTTAACTGAAGATTTGTATGTATGAAAATCTGATTTGTCAGTAATTTTTTCTGCACAAATAGTAAATAAATAAACAAATAGCATGAACTCATGTGTAATTGTAATCTTGTGAGTGCAGTCAGAAACATAGAAATGTGTAATAGTTTTGAGAGCTTATGCCATGCCCCCTTTTAAGTCCGCAAGTCGATCAACCAAGAATGACTTCAGTCGACTCCAGTCCTCGTGTTGACAGTGATGTGCACAGCTCTGATAGTCTCCATGTTACACCAGTGAATACTTGTAGTGCAGTTAACCACTCTGACAAAGCCCCCTCTCTTCTGTGTGTACTTTTACTCTGCTGCTGCTGTGGTGAAAAGCTCAGATTCAGTTACTTGTAATGACGCTGGACTTCACACCCCATTGGTCCTCATCTTTACCAGGAATTTGGGTCGGAAAGACAACAGGAAAGTGAGAGGAAAACTGGGGCAAGTAAACGTGGAAATTAAAATGATTTCTTTAGTTTAGCTTCTGCTATTAAAAGAATCAAATAATACTAACTGGTTGTTTAAAGGTCGTATATTACGCAAAACTGACTCTTGTAAGCTTTAAGTCATGCTATAATGTTGTGGCCTCCTCTTAAGAAAAGAACTAGGCCTAAATATGCAGGTTTGTGTGTTAAACATGTGTGAATGAAACAAAAGACAGCTCCAGGTATGTTTGTGATGAGGAAAAAATATTATAACATAGATCAGAAAATAGTGTAAGAACAATGATTGTGGTTAAATTATTTTTAAATCCCCAACAGACTTTGATCAAAACTATATTCTCCCACTATAACATCAGATGGTATAGGACAGGTTTCTTATCTTCTGGTAGAATCAAATGAACTTATGGATGGCGTTGGACTCCATAAAGCTGATGACATATGAGGAAAGTGAATGTGTTCTGAAACAGGAATGAAAGAACAGCTTTTGTGTGTTCATGGTGTCAGTATTTGTGTATGAGTAATTGTTTCAATATGACGTTTCTTCTTACAGTAATTATAATGCTATAATGTTAAATTGTGACATCCCTGTTGAGAAAATGAAGCCCCATTTGGCCCACGATGGAGTGCAGTGGTGAGGCAGTAAACTCAAACTGAATTAGTCAAGTGAATATATTTTGAATATATTTGTGAAGGTTATTTGATTGTTGTGTTGGAGAGAAGGCTTATATATTTCTGCTTAAAAGCCAAGTGTGTGTGTGAAGTTTTTTTAATCAAATGAAATATGACACAAACACACACTTACCATCTATCAGCAAGAAGATTTTAAAAGGTTGGTGACTAAAACACTATTCTCTTCCAAATAGTTCTTCATCTGCTCACATTTTTTTTCCCTGTAGAAATTCTGTCAATTGAATTTCACCAGTGATCAGTCATGAGTCATTTGTAGTCTTTACTATCACTTCTGCAAAGATAAAAAAAAAAAAGGTATTTAGATAATTTAGTATTTGTAGTTACTGATGAGCAATATTGACAAGAATGAGGCAGTGCAAATGAGTTTTCTCTGCAGATCTGTCACATGGGAGGAGCTTGGAGTAGAGCCGCTGCTCCTCCAATGGATGGATGGAATATGTCTACCTCAAAATACAACTTTGAGTGAGATAATGCTGAGGGAACATCGTTATAACATGGTTTTAAGCTCATAAAAAATATAGTTTTTTCTTTTTAAAAGGTGTTTGGCTGCGGTGAAGATAAAAGCTGGATTCATATGACACTATATGTTTCAGTTTGCTATAGTCTAACGGTCCATAATGTTAGTTAGAGACTTTTGATATTGTGATAATATGGTTGTTGTTATATCCTTCACTTCTTAAAATAGAAAAGATAACCATTACAGTAGACTCCACAGGCTCTAACAGTAGTAGACCACACAGATAATGATAAATGGAAGTGTTTAGGCTGGACCCCTGACTGACTGTGAAACACTGCCTACAGCTTGACCCCACTTCTTCAGCAGTTAAATGAATCGTACAGCACACAGAGGCTAACAAAATAGCTTTTCTTTCAGTGTTCTTGTTGGGGCTAATTACATGTAGAAAGCTTCACTAAGATGGATGTCTTTCTCTGCTGTTCAAATGTAAGAGTCATTTCCCATTGTGTCCATGTAGTAAAGCAGGAGCCAAGTGCCCAGACAGAGATGGACACAACTCAAGGGGAAAAAAAATGTTGTAAAGAATCACTTGGTTTCAAATGGAAATGAATTAGTCTTGGTTAGGTTTTATTTTTGCTAAATGCTAACCGATTGATAGACTACAGATTAAACTACAAAAAAACTTTGAATGGATACAGGAAGGGGTGCGTATTTGGGCTTGGAGGATCTTGTGGTAGAGTTGTCATCTTGTAATCTGTGCATATTTTTGTGTCCTTCAGCAAAATACTTCATATGTACCCAAAATGTGGTAAGTGTGTAATTTGTGGTGGTCAAGAAGATGTTGGTGCTAAGGCAGATTAATCAGAATTGCTATCAATTTATGCATAGTTGTTACTGCAAGTTACTTCTGTATCTTATGGTCTTATGAGGGCAGTTTGGGATATACGGTCAAAGCATATGCATACTTAATCGTCACCCAATAAACATGTGCTCTAGCAGAACACTGCCCTACACTGTTCCTTTTCGTTATTTAGCATGTTTTCCTGCCCCAGAAAGCAAATAGTCATAGATTTCCAGGCTGGCACTGTGTTGACATTTAAAATATTTGTTTTTGACTTTTGGTCTGCGGAGGGGATCGCAGCTTGGGTGTTTGCCTGGTACAAAGCTGGTTCTATATTTGGCTGTGTGCTGCCGGTTTACTTCTCACTGGTCTTAAATGTGTGGGCCCTTGACGTATTGAAGCCCACTGCTGCTGCTGGAGTGTTGAGATAAATGGACTGAACACTCTCCCTCCCACCAAGACTTCCTTGGTGTAAAGAGAGAGTGATGCGGAGCTCGTAATTAGATTAGCCCAGAGGCGATTCTGATTCTGAGACGTGTTATAATAAGAGGCAGAAGAGGTGAAAGTGTGGTTTAGTCATTAGGTTAGTTATTAATGAAACAGACAGTTATTCCCCTAAGGAAGATTATTTTTAGCTTTACTCCAGAAATAGACTGAGTGACAGCAATTGGTGTGGGCTAATTGGCTGTTATGTAACTGTCTCGGGAGGGCATCCTTGGAGAGTTGTGGATGCCATCTTGAGTTTGTAGACTTGGAAATGTGCACAGGAAACCATTTATTCTGTCTGCAAGAGAAATTGTAATAATGACAGACTTGTATGTTGTATGCAATTATGTTACTGATTGTGTGCTTGTAAGGAGTGAGCGTGGAGACAGTAATCATTGCCTTATTCAGACTGAGGAAATATTTGCATCGTTGCCATAGAAATGAATGTTGAGTAAGTATAACTACGACTGGATGATACGGCAAAACATTTATCACGATATTTTTTATCGTATTGATTGATCTCGATTTTTAGTTGGATTAGATTTTTAGTTATTTAAATCAAATATTAAAGGTGCGTTCTTCAATTTTTCCGGTGGAGGGCTCGTCAAATGCTTTATCCGTGGAGATGTTATTGCTTTATCTAGAATGTGTCACAGTATGGTATTATACCTTTCAATCGTCATGGAGACCAAACCAGACAGGTTACAGGTCAGATCTGTGGAGAGGCAACCCCGTTCACAATCACAATGTCTGTTTGTCTATGTATTTTTGAGCTATAAATCCACCTGTAATTAAATAAATGTAAGGTAGAGCTCTTTAATGTCATACTGTGGAACATTCCAGGCAGAGCAATGACATATCCATAGAAACAAGCAGGTGAGGGACCCCAAACCAAAAAGTTACATAGTGCACCTTTAATGGTATTTAATATTAATTCCCTGAACAGAAAAAATACAGACTTATAATCAGTGTCATTTAAATATAGTTAAGTTTCTTCCTCCAAACCGCATGCTTTTATTCACTTGGCTTGCCTTGATTAAAATGATCCAAGCACATAAATGATCATTATGAATGAATTTCTATGTTGATTAAAATTTGAGTAATTGCACAGTCCCATAATATGGAGGAGAAGAATCTTATCCTTTCAGGGTCATGCCCACACTGAACAAAGATAGGAATGAATACTGAGTGGAAAAGCTATAAAACTTATTCACCAAAATAATACTAAAGATACTGAACTCCACCACCTGAGGCCAGAGTGGATCTATCCATTTTTCCAATTAAGAATGATGACTTCTGAGAAAAATATTTCATACCAAAAATGAAGTAGGCCAGATAATGTATTTTTGGAAAAGGACATTGCCTGCCTTTATCAAAAAAAAAAAAAAAAAAAAAAATAGCCAATGAGTCATGACGATATTTTATAGCAAAAAAAAAAAAAAAACCACACACTTGGAGGCCATTTTCCAAACTTAATCAAGTACATTTCTCAACTGTTTCCTTCTTGTGTTTGAGTTACACCTGTCCAACCAAGTTATAAAATTACACACCATACCAACTTCATTTATGTGGAGTTAATATGATTAACTTAGATTCAGGAGCTGGACCACGCCTCAACCTCCTCGCCAGCCAACCACAGCTCATCTCGACCACGCCTTCAATTACCCAGAAGCCCTATTTATACAGCCTATCCCAACCACACCGTCTGTATCAGCTCTCTCGACTCGACTCCCTCCCACCCCGTGTCTCTCGTTCATCCTCCATCCTTCAGCCTGAAGACATCATCTTTAAGGAGGGGGGGTTCCGAATCAGCTGGGTGACCATTTTGGATTGGAGACGGAGCCCCCACCCTGACTCCCCCCAGCCATCACATCTACCCACCGTCAATAAATATCTTTATCGTATTTCATTGTCGTGGCGTGGTCCTCGCTAGTGAAAAAGCATCACAGTCAGTTTATTGGTGACGTCATTTGAATTTCTCATTAAAGTAGAGAAAGGACCAGTTGTGTCGTATTTGAAACCAACTTTGGTCTGAATGAAATTACTCTGATCAGTGTCGTACATGAGTGCTATTGAGTCCTGTTGATACATTTCTGACAAAGCAGTCCGCGAATACTCTGCTATTATTCAACAATGTTCTTTGTACTTATAATTGCATTTAAATCACAACATGCTGGTGGTCGAGTACAAGTATAATTTGTAGACTGAGGCACAAGGAGCAGGTAGTGTCAGTGTAATTGTGTCTGGAAACAGGGGATCAGCATTAGTGCGTAGCAGATTAGTTGTTGGTGGTAAACCATTAGCCGAGTGAGTCAGTGGCCTCCTGGGCAGTATGTTTTGGTCCTTATTAAAGCTGCTGCTGCTAAAGATGAGTCTTACTATCCCCACTGGAGAGCAGGCTGAAGAACAAGAAAGTGTTTCAACAAGTATTTCAAAACAAGTGATTAGAGCTTTATTAAAAACAAATGATCTTAGGTAAAGCTTTAGCCCACTCTTGATCAGAATTTGTCTTGCCTCTCTTGAGAACCAGTCAAACCACTCTTGTCCCAACCAAATATTTGTGCATAGTGGCCGTGAGACATTCAGGGGTGTCTAGTAATTTAGCCGCTCCTTGCATGATCGGAGTGAGCAGTATACTAGAACATGCAATAGTGCTCTGTGTACAATCGAGCTACTAGAGATCACTCCTACTCCTACACTCCTGTTTATGAGATTTATGCGATTCACTTCATAACCCCCAATCACTGTTCTGCATTTACATGTATTTTTAAAATCTTTTTCAAATTGAACTCGAATTGATGTCCCTTAACTAGTTTTGTACAGTGGCACAGTACAAATGTTAAGCTTTGACTTCGATATTTACTGAACGTCTCCCCCGTTGTTTGCCTCCATTTCACACTATACTGCCTTTTTGAGCTGCACACGTACACATTTTGGAAAACGGTCACATTTTTATATAGCTCTTATAGCTCTTTATCACCTACAAGGCACTCAAAGCGCTTTACATCCAGGAACCACTCACCCATTCACACATTCATACACCAGTGTACACAGACACTGGGAGCAAGGTGGGTTAAGTGTCTTGCCCATGGACACAACAAGAGCATACATCTGTGGGAGCTGGAATCACACCGCCAACCTGTGGATCAGATCGCTCAACCAGTGATGTTTTTTTAATGTCGAGAGCATCAGTGGACAAACACAAGGGGGGGGAAAGTTTGTCCGGTTGACTGAATTAAATTTTCTTTTGCTGTAGATATATATTTCCAGGTACAGACAGAACAGTTTCCAGAGTTTCAGAATGTAATGATGACTTGTTATAATGTTTATAGGCCCATCTTTGCTTTTGGACTGTGGCTAATGATTAAAGGGAGATTAGCACTGACAGTGTAAAGAGCATGCCATCTGCTCCTGTGAGCCATTAGAGGAGATGTGTTGTCAGTTATTATTAAGCCTGTTGACTTTTCCCTTGTATGGAAATGAGCACAGCGGACCAAATATGCAGCATAATAAAACGCTTGTCTATCTAAATCTCTTCAGGAAATTGGGAGACTTAGCTCATTTCTTGCCCTTGCCCTCCTCATATCCTGAACATATTTGCTCTGTTGTTCTCCGCAGCTCTGGTGGTGAGATTTCTGACCAGACGCTTCATCTGGGAGTATGACCCCACCCTTGGTAAGGCAATTTTTTTCTGTAATATCTTGTTTTTCTTTAAGGTTATTCCAGGTACTTTGGTGTGGAATTTTTACTATAGTAACATTGAAAATATGTGGACATATTAGTCAAGGTGTGGTTCTAATCTAATGGTGCACTGTGTATTTTTTCTGGTGTGTGTAATTTGGCAAGGTGCGTCACCTGATCACCATGGAGACTATCACGTGGCAGATCCTCCACTGGAAAAGTTACATAGTGCATCTTTAATGGATATAACAATAAATTATGTTGTGTTGAATCCAAGTAAATAGATCTGACATATAATTGTATAAAAACAAATGAGCTCAACTTTAACATTAACACAGCAGCTACAACATGACAGCTCTGACAAGTTGTTGTACTGCTTCAGTTACACTATATTTAGTGGTTTTTGGGTTGTTGAAAACTACACACCCTTCCTCCAAGACTTCTGGCTGTTACATTCCTGTAACACTAACAAGAAGGCAACAAGCCCTATAATATGTGGCTCAATATATTGGTCAGAGCTGCAGTACATATGCAAGGCAACTTTGTTATCACATTCTACAGCCTGCCCCTGACAGGTTGCCCTGGGGGCACTGAGGATGGGTCAAATGCAGAGTTGCTTATGGGTTTACTTGCATAGACATAGAAGTGTACCTACTTTCATTTCAGGGGTGTTTTTCATTCTGTTGAAGACAGTGAAATCTTGACACAAATATCCTTTTGAGTATCCATTGGTTTGAAAATGGTGAAAAATGTGATCTGTTTTCAAACATATTGTCTTTATTATGGAGAGCAGTCCTCAGAATGTTGCCCATACAAGAAGCTGAAACCCAAGGACAAGGTCTATAGTAACAAAACTACAAAAAGAATAACTAGTGCATTTGTGATGGATTGTAAGCGGCCCAGTCTCTAACACAAAGTTCTACAGAACTGTCTAATGATGTGTGGCATATTGCTCTCTTAATGTATAACCTTGTGTCAGAATAAAAGAGAAATATTCTTCTCTTCACTATTCTTACTCTGTGTCTGCCCATACTACTCAATGTCTCCACTGACCAATTACAATCAGAAAGATGAGACCAGCAGTGCACTTTAATAAATCGTTCTACTTATTGGAAAAAAAAATCATCACCATTTCCTCCATGAAGTACATGTTTATTTTGCTTGTCCTTTTATTTTGCTATAGACTTAAAATGTTGTGCGCATTTTATTCAAGCCATTTTTAAAAATTTCTAAAATTACTCTAGGTAGTGAATTAATGGAACTGAATAGAGAAAAGATATGCAGAGCTTCAAGGATAAGAATGAAATAATGTAAAAATTAAGTTTCTACAGTCAGTCAACACCTAAAGGGGATTTCAACTATGTATAGAATTGTATACATAGTTATTTGACTTAACAACATAGTCCATTACTAAAAGGTTCTTGTTCTCTTGGGCAACACACTCCATTCATCTTTAAAGGTGCACTATGACACTTTTCTGGTGGAGGATACGTCTCACTGAGGTGTTACTGTTTTGCTTGTAATGTTTCACAGGTGGTTTTGTTGTTCAAAAATACCTTGGAAAACATACCTTTTTACTGTGAGCGGAGTCATCGTTCCACAGATCTGACCTGTATCATTAATTTATATTTCAACTCAATTTAAAGGTCCTGGATTACACAAAATTTACCCTTGTGAGCCATGATAGAATGTTGTCCCCTCCTCAAAAACATACCTGGAGTTTGTTTCGTTCACGCATGTTTGAGTAATTAGGCTGTCTGCATCCCCAAAGCTCTAAATGCTTTGTTCCACCTTGTGATGTGATGAAGCAGTAGTTTTACCCTTTAGTTCAGTAGAGATCGGCAATTCCAGGGCTGAAATGATCCAAACGATTCTAGTGAAGGTGTATGGAGTTTAAAAACACAGTGGAGCACTTCCTATATTACCACATGACAAGGTAGAACAGAGTGTTTTCTGTTTGACAGAAGAACTCAGCCTAAATATGTAGCATTTGTGTGTTTAATATGTATGAATGAAACAAAACACAACGTTTTGATAAGGAAACAGCATAACATAGATCAGAAAATAGCATTTTACTCATACCTTTGTGACACTAATAGGTTCAAATGACAATGAAAATCTGTATAATGATTGCATAATACCTCTAATACAAAGCCTGGACCTGGCACATTAAATTGTAAGGAGAGGCTCATACTCCTACACGGTTGCGTCGAGGGTCTGCTGTGTTTACATTCAGAGACAAGGCTGCTGCCATAATAAAGAGTGGTGCTTCTATTTAATTAAACCAACAGCATGTTTATGGCTTTGCTCTCAGAAATGCTCAAATGTTTACTGGAAAGAACCTTGGTGGTACTCTGTGTTATTTCTGTTTCCTGATTTCTTTGCGAACATATATTTTGCTTTCAGTCTGCTAACATAACACTATTTGTAAAGGTAAAAATACTGAAGGTGAAACTATTTTTTGTATGCAGTATGTTACAACTTTATATTTCAAGAAGGTTTTTGTGTCTATAGCACTTTATTTTTGACACTAACTACAAGACAAAACAAACTCAATTATTTAGCAGTGCTCTGGGACCGTCTCAGTGTCAGATATTTGTGTAACAATATTATGAGAAAATCAAAGTTTTAAAGAATTCAATATCGAATTTTCTTTCAAATTTTCCCATATCTACAGCATGTGAACAATTGTAACAATGTCTTTCCCCATTGATTCTGTTTCCTGTGAAGATAAAACTGACACAATTTAATCAGTGGTTTCTACTGAAATTCACTGCTCACACTGTTAGCATTTCTTTCTTTTTTGTGTAACGTTTACCTATGCCTCTACATGTCATTTTATAGCAGCCTTGTAATGGAAAAGCAAACTTACCCAGGAGCTGCACATACTGTATCAGGCTTTCCATACCAACTATACTATGCACAGAGCTAATTAGTAAAACAACATCCCATAATATATTTGCTTGACCAGCCAGTCGCTTCTACATTTAGTTCAAATCCAGAAGGAACTGGAACCAGACCATAGAGCGTGACAAACCTCCGTCCAAACTTGAGACAGTCCAACCACAGCTGCTAATCTGTAGCACGTGCCACTGAAACGCACGAGATATCTCCCTCCTCTTGAAAATTCTCGTATCATTCAGAACAAAATCTATAACTACTTTAATAACAGTGCTTCGATTGTTGATTCTGAGAAAATCCATGCTGTTTCTCAGTCCTTTTTTTCTCCCTTTATATTTGTTTTTGACGTGGACTGACCATTTGTCTCTCTGATTGGTTAATCCGCCTGTCAATCATGTGCTCCGAAACTATGGAGACTGGACACGGCTTCAGATCCTCTCGTCTTTGTAAAGTTTTGTCAAAGCGTGTGGTTCTGGCTGGTCAGGTAAACAATATGCACCTGTATGATGCAACACTGAACTATGAAAAATTACATCTTTTCCATTCATCTTCACTTATGCCATCACCTACTATATAAATATCTTTGTGTTATTAATACTGTTAAAGAGATAGCAACAATCTGGAACATCACTGGGGGCAGATGGTTACCAAGAGCCAGCAGCATCACAAAGAAGAAACTCAAGATGCTCCACTAAGGGTTTTTACTGACCAACCACAGAGCTCCATTCAAATTACGCTTGAAGTGCTCAGATTGTAATGAAGACCGTGTTATGGGAGCAGCTAAGTGCATGGTCTTGAATGCAAAGTGGAGGCTGCAGTGAGTTATCTGCATACAAGGTTCAAGTGTCCACATCTTTAGCATTCAATACAACTATAATAAGGATAATTATGGTAAAGTACTGTATTTGTGTATACTCTAACCAAATAAAACCAAGATTAAAGCAAGTGGTAATAGCACTATAGAGTCTATTCTTTACTAGTGTACTGTATGTGCATCTCATGTCCAGATGTTTTTTTTCTTTGGGTGCTCTGGGTTCCTCCATCAACCAAACCAAGAGGTGGGTTACAGATGACATAACAACATCACAACACTGATCATTCTTTTTATAGATAGAAGCCAGCTAAAAGGAATACTGTTAAAATGCAGTTTCTTGTTGAACTATAGAGTTTTTGAGTTTAGTCACTAATGATCTGATTTAACATTTGCAAATTTGCATTCTTGGTATATGTATATGTGGCAAAAATACAATGTAATCAATAAGGAAAAGTGGAGAAGTCCCCATCTGGGAGTCAGACATCATCACAGTGGCAAAAGGAGAAATTGAATTTGTCAACTGGACAGAATTTATTTGGTCGAATAAGTTTCGCAGCTCATCCGAGCTGCTTCCTCAGTTCTGGTCAGACGCTGGTGGACACTGCTTTATATCTGCCTGAAGGGAGGAGCTTAATTACAATGAAATTACTCTGAGACGACACATATGTGTTTACAGTTTCTGTTAGTCAGGTGAGTCTATTCAATATGGAGTGGGAGTGGGGGTGTAGTTAGCATATACATTCAGGGCCATCTGTACAGTACAATCTGAAAACTACCAATAGGCTAATTATTGTCCAGCTGACTATTCCTGGTATTCCATGATCCATAGACTGTGAAATTATTATTGAATTGAATTTCCAGTCTATGCATGATCCTGCAAATGATATGGAGAAGGGTCCCAGGTGTTGCAGTGCGTACGCCCCACTGTCTCTGGTAATTAACCCCAGTGGTCTTGAAGTATTGATCAAATGCAAGTATGGACCTTTTCCCAGAAGTGCACAAAATTAGGCTCTTCTGGCTAGTGTGAAACTTCTCAGATAGTCTAGTCAGAGATTTAAAAAAAAAAAAAAAAAAAAAAACTACGCCTTTGCTTTGATTGATTTACATGTGCTGAGCCGATACTGATAGAAAGGCCTGCGGGACAGATGTACAACTTCATGGGAAATTAAATGACATTTTTGCTTAATATATTTTGAACTAAAATTCCATTCCTTTACTGAAAGTTCACATGGTCTGAGAAAGCATTCTTTGGATTAAAATGGTATGTACTTGTGCCTTTCGCAATATACATTCAATATTTGGTTCAATGCATTCAGTACAGAGGAATTCAATTTCTTATAAAGGAAAGACAGGTTCCCATGTACGCAGAGGTTGTAGGCAGTTCAAAACAAAACATGCTCTTATTTCCTGTCTGGGTTTATCGTGCCACTTCTTTTTGTGCCTTCAGCCAAAACAAGCTCTTGGCGATGAGGTCCAGTGAATTATGAATCGTTTTTTCTTTTTTTTCTCTTCATATACAGTTGTTTTAAAGAGAGGGAGGAGAGATAGGAAATCACTTTAGCACAACCCCAGAAGTTGAACACAGATTGATGAGAGGTAACATACAGGTAGAGACATTTTAAAGGTGCATTGTGTAACTTTTCTGGTGAAATTTATGCAAACATCTGCTTGTCTCGATTGAGGTGTCATTGCTTTGCCTGGAAAATTTTATTTCCTTCAGGATCAGTAAAGTATCTATCTATCTATCTATCTATCTATCTATCTATCTATCTATCTATCTATCTATCTATCTATCTATCAAATGTTCTGCAGTTCTATTGCAGGTTGTTGCTATACTAAATAAAATACCTTGGCATGTTTTCTTACTGTGAGCTTGTAAATTATGTAACCCTCCACAGTTCAAATGTTAACAAAAAATCCCCATTAGTGCAAATAAAAGGAAACATATATATTTATATTTGATTTATAGAGCAATTAGTCAATTTATTTATTGTATCAGTTGTACTTTCATGCAGCTTTGCTAAGAGTTTATCCATGGCTTTTCAGAATAATGAAAAACTGCCATAGGAATTAAGAATTTAAAACAAAATATATCTTTTGAATGGGCAAAGGTCCTCAAATGTTGTATATTCATGGATTTCATCTTCACGCCATATGGTGCCATTTGGGGACAGTTGACCATTGACAGATGTAATATTTTGTCCTGAATAGTTAATGATGATAACATGAAATGGTTGTTTACTTCTAATATTTACAAGTTATCATACTTAATTTATAAAGTTTGGAAGAAGCAGCAGACTTCTTTGTTTAAATGCGTCTATTTGTGTTTCTAAATATTTAAATGCATGTCTGGCAATTGGCCTATTGAGCAGTGTGGGGGTGGGTATATTTGTATGCAAGACACAATAAGAAAATTAATTAAATTCAGTTGTTAATTGATATGGTAACAGTCCAAACTTTTCATCATTCAGAAACCCATGGATAGCGTAAGCTGGAGCCTGTGAATAGTCTCCTATAGCAATAAACACAGTGGCATGTGTGAACAGTGTGAGTACTGAGTGACTGCTCCCTGGAGTCACGTCTGCTCCTCAGAGGTGGAGCTGGGGCCTGAAGCTCTGCTGTTTAAATCTGCTCAGAGCTCCTCTTCACTGTGAGGGGCTGCTGGTCGTTTACCCCCCGAGAGGAAGACATGAGGAAGATGGACATGTCTCTATGTACCGTTTTAGCATCAGTCCCTGGACATTTTGTGACATCATGAACAAACCAGGGATGTTCAGATTATTTGGTTTATCAATTACTGTGATTATACAAAAGAAAATTAAGGCATTTTAATTCAATTTATAAGTTAAATGTAAATTAGACCTAAATGTAAAGTGAATTTTATCTGGCTGTTTATGTCACATTACATAAACATTACTTTATCACCCAGAAAGTTTGATATTATAAAGCTGGTCAGATATAAAGATATAAGGATTTCATTGTTGTTTGGCTAAGATGTCAATAACCATGAACTTGTGACATTGCACAATTACACTGACATGTGTGGCATTTAACATTTAGCATTTTTGCACCTGCAAGAAGGACCTTTTAGAAATTCAACTAACCTTAACCTTTTTTATCTGTTTCCTTGAGTCTTGTGCATTTATTATAATAGTAATAGCAACTTTACTAAGAGTTTATTTGGGTCTTAGTTTTATATTTTTGCTGTGTCCAAATAATTTCCCTTGTGCATCAATAACATTTGTATAGGTCTAAGTCTTATTTACTAAATAAATAACTATAGTGAGTGTGACGGAGGTGGACTGTACACATTGAAATTGGGGCTTATTTTTATCTCGTATCCTCAAAGACTTCAAACGTAAACAGATGACAAGACTTTCTACAAAAGCCTGTCTACGTCTGGAGAGACCGTGTGCCTCCTCGTCCTTGAAGATGATGAAATCAGATATAAATTAAGTAGAATTTCAAAGAACAGGATGTATCGGTCATTTACTGAAGAGTGCTTTTCTTTTGATTCCTCAGAAAATGCTGAAAATTGAATATAGCGTTCTTTCTCAGACGCAGGACATCAAACCTTGTAGAGATGATCCAATTTCTAAAGAATTACATGGCCCATCATTTATATTTTCCTGTGATGTCTTAGTATGTTTAGGTAATGTTAGTGAATGAGAAACGCACATCACTTTCTTGAAACGGGTGCATTGGAGGAGATGGAGCAGCAAGAACACTGAGAAAAATCCTGCACACCATCATCTAATTGCAAATTGTGTATTTTACTAACAATGTTTTGCAATTAAAATTAAAATTCACAATTTGCAAGTAATCCGGTGTGCAGCATTTTTCTCTGTTAAGGTAGTAAAACGTCCATTCTGGTTTGTAACAACATAAGGAGTTGGATTTCTTAATTGTGCGCCATGAAACTGAAAGCGACACTAGACGGTATATTTATTAAGTTTAAGTTAAATGACATACCGTGGAACATACCAGGGACACCCACGAAAAAGTTACATAGTGCAGCTTTAAACGTCCTATATTAAAAATGACTCTTGTGAGGTTTAAGCCATGTTATAATGTTGTTACCTTCTCAAAAACATTCCTGGCTTTTGTTTCATTCACATATGTTGTTTACCAAGAGATAGCAGAGATGTGTAGATATACAGTGAAGGTGTATGGGGATTAAAAACACAGTGGAGCACTTCCTGTATTGCTTCATTACCTCACTGGTTTCTGTTTGAGAGAAAAACTACAATACGTAGGGTTTGTGTGTTAAACACGTGTGATGGAAACAAAACACTACTCCAGGTATGTTTGTGATGAGGAGAAAACATTATAACAGACCATAAAATACTGTAATATGGGCCCTTTAAGAAAAGTCCACAAAGCTTCAGGTGAGATTGTTTTCATAGCCTGAAGCTATTTGCCCAGACCGGATCTTTACAAGAGGCAATAGAATCACTTCCCTTTAGTGTTGAGCTAAACTTACAGCCACACTTAAGACTTGTGTGTTTTACAAAGCCAGCAGAGGTGAGGACCCGGTCACTGTGGGTCACTGAGCTTAGCAACTGAACACAAAGGAGATACACAGCATCACCTGGCTCACCTATGTTACATAATGGGTTAATGGAGGAGAGAACAAAGACAACAATAGTTCCTTTCAAAAGCACCCAGGCACCTGTCGGCTCTAACTGTATGTTTTTATAAGTTTCTATTTGCTCAGTTTATCTTGAACTGACAATGATGCTCCAAGGTCCAGCTACAATTGTAGAAGTATTTTTCACAACATTTATATCAAGTCCCATATTACACAAAATTGACTCTTGTGAGCCATATTACAATGTTGTTTCCTCCTCTAAAACATACTGGGAGTTGTGCTTTTTTTCATTCACACACGTTTGAGTAATTCTGCATTATTAGTCTGGTGATGTCCTGCAGTAGTAGCATTATAAAATAGATCAGAAAATGGCGTAATATGGGCCCTTTAAAATATTTCCGTTCAAAAGAACTAACTTAAAGGCGTGCTATGTAACTTTTCTGGTGGGGAAATGTTGCTTTGCCTAGAATGTTCCACAGTAATGCATTAAACATATCTTCATAGAGACAAGCTGGGATTTGAGCGAATATACATAATTGCATCTATATGTTGATAAATGCTGATAGAACCAAATGATGGTTTAATGCCATAGTGTGGAACATTCAAAGCAGTAACATTTTCAAGGAGACAAGCAGAAAAATTACATAGTGCCCCTTTAATGGATCAACCTGAAAGGAAAACTGAGCTATTGAGTTTTTTTTCCTTTTTTGACACTTTAATGTTGCTTGATCTCACTATATGTTGCATTGCTTAACCATCAACCATATTTTTCCTTTGTGCAATTGAAATTATTATTTAAACGTGGCCCTATATTAAGGTGCAATCAATTTGTGTGTCTGATCACATCAACTGGAAAGTGCAAATCACATGATACATTCAAACATTCTCTACTGAAGTCAAAACTGTACTTTCACTTGAGCAATCACTACTTTTTACTTTTACTTTATTATTAATGTATTAATAGTACTCTGATGCACTGATCCTCTCTCTTGTGTCTTACAGAGTCCACATATCGGCATCAGGCCAACATTGATGATGAGGTGGTTACCATGGAGATCCTGGACACAGCGGGACAGGTGAGCCAAATTACACCTGTCTCTGTATGATTACCTCAAAACACGCCCCATCTCTGCACTTTAATCCATTTAGATCAACGCTCACCTCCACAGTGCCACAGTCAGTACAGTACGATTATTATAGTTAGGGTCATTCTGATCACACCTGCACAGATCTATACTGGGGTAATATAAACTTCAAATGTAACAGAAGAAATGCAAGGCTTTATGGGTCTAAAATCAGGATTAACATATTTTACATTGAGTCAAAACCAGGTTAAAACTGCCTGAAGCTGAAGTAATAAACTAGATATTCACCTTATTCCGGAAGTTGCCATTGTGCGCCGCCATTATGATTAGGGTTGTATTATTTTGTATGGGGCTACTGATCTTGACAGTAAATAGGTTCAATATGGACGATAAAGACTAGCTGGCCCTCGGGTACAGCTAATGGGGATCCTAAGAAATAAACAACAGACTGGTGTATACTGCAACTGCACACCTCCTACGTACCAATAGAAGAGACCCATATCTGCCATATAAGTACCCGCACCCCAGTTTGAAAACCCCTGCTCACTTCTCACATAAGTTGCACTGGCTGATTGTATTTCTTCAGACACTCTCCAGCCCTCTAAGTTTTCCCTCTAATAGTAAATTATAGCCAGTGTTAGTCCAGTGTTTTCAAACAGGATGCCCTTGTTTTTAATGAGCCTCTAATGTCTGTCTGTTATATCCAAGTATTGTACTAACTGTGCTGATTTCCACTTACACAGTCATTAGAGTGTACTGCAGAAAACTCACTCACTTTTTCAGCTTTGACAGTTTAGCTGTGGTTGACGTCCAGATTTTTTTGACATCAAGACAGCCTCTCATAACAATATAGTCCCATATTTTATCTTATTTGTCTCGTTCTCTATTCCCATGACAAATATCAGTGCTTTATGTACTTGGATGTTTCAGGTGAAATCTTAAAGTTCACCTATGGACAACTCACAGCAAAAGTGTGCACATGAATAATTATGTGTTAAGAGACAGGGTTTTGTTTATTTTTTTAATCAGTAACATTTTATTTATTATAGTTTGTGACCATGCGGCAATATTAAATTAAAATGACTTAGCTAGAGTTTTGGAGGTAATTGGACACTTTAAGTCTTCTCACTTATGAATGTGCTGTTCACTAGTACTTATTTGTATTCTTTTTTTTGTTTTTGCACAAGGTAGTTTTGAGAGCTCTTGCCTGTGCTATTCCACATCCACTTTTAATCAATTAAAGCTATTTTCTGATCCATGTATAATGTTGTTTCCAAATCACAAACATACCTGGAGTTGTGTTTTGTTTCATTCACACATGTTTAACACACAAACCCTGCATATTTAGGCTGAGTTTTTGTCTGAAATGGAAAACAGTGCAAGTGCTCCACTGTGTTTTTAAACTCCATACAACTTCACTAGAATCATTTGGATAATTTCAGCCCTGGAATTTCCTATTTCCACTGAAAAAGGTAAAAGGTAGCTCTTAACTTGTAAACTACTGCTTCATGACATCATAAGGAGGAACAGAGCATTTTGAGCTTTGGAGATGTGGACAGATTAATAATAAAGGATTACTTAAACACGTGTGAATGAAACAAAACACAACTCCAGGAATGTTTTTGAGGAAATAACAGCATTCTAACATTGCTAAAACCTCACAAGACTCAATTTTGCATAATACGAGACCTTTAAATGATGCACAAGGCGTGTCTTTAGTCAATTTGCAGCCTCCAGCCTTAATGTTATTTATATAGTGACATTATCAAACTCAATTCAGTTCAGTCAATTCTGACCAAGTTACATAACTGCCTTATTTGTCCTGTAAATATATTCCAGGAGGACATCCAGCAGAAGGAGGGTCACATGCGCTGGGGGGACGGCTTCATCCTGGTCTATGACATCACAGACCGGGGCAGCTTTGAGGAGGTGGCTCCCATTCGAACGCTTTTAGAGGAAGTCAAAAAACCCAAGAATGTCCCACTGGTTTTAGTGGCCAACAAGTCTGACCTGGACCACATACGGCAGGTCAGCACGGAGGAGGGCGAGCGGCTGGCCTCGGAGATGGCGTGTGCGTTTTACGAGTGCTCAGCGTGCGCAGACGTAGGGGGCGCTGTGGCGGAGGCATTTCACGAGCTCTGCAGGGAAGTGAGGAGACGTAAAGCTGTGCAGGGGAAGGCACGGAGACGCAGCTCCACCACGCACGTCAAACAGGCCATAAACAAGATGCTCACCAAGATCAGCAGCTAGGACTGGGACTGCACACAAGAGACACTGCAGGGTTCCCACTAAACTAACATAAGACGTGTACTTCAAATGTAGGTTTATTATTGTAGGTGGGTGATATGACATACACAATCATATCAGGATTTTATGGTTCTTTACAATAGAGTTCAGCAGTGACCGCGCACTTAGAGGTTCTGGAAGTAAATTACTATTATTTTTTTCCCAGAGACTTTTCCATTTTACAAGTTTGAAAGTGTGTGGTAACTAATAACAACAAGACAATCTCATTTAAAATCTGTTACTGAAACTTTCTAAACCAGTAATTTATTAAAACAGCGCTTTTCAACAACCATGTAAAGGACAAAAGTAGGTAGCTGTCCCAGGTAGCTATGGTGCCAGAAATAACTTGTACACCACTAACACATGAATGAAAAAGAGGGGACCAAATGTTTGGTTAATGCACCCAGTTATGTGCGTTAAAGAAGGTCTAAATTAATGTATTATTAGATTATTTAAAACAAAAATATCAAGCTCTAGAGCCTATTAAGAGTATTAATTAAAGATGGTCTGTGTGTGGTCTGATACAATATGGCTTGTAATTAATTATGGGGCTTTGATTAATAATGAACTTTACATTAATTTCCTAGAAGAAGAATAGTCAAGAACAAAGACAAGAAAAAAGATTATTCAGATTATGCAGCACTGAAACATTTTATTAAAAAAGGTTAAAGGACCTAAACAGAAAAAGATCTTGACTGAATTATTGTGATATTAAATTAATATTGCTTTCAGATGTTTTTTTTTTTTTTGTCAAGTTTAATAACGGAAAACCTACATTACTTCTGTTTTTAGACGCTCATGTCTTATGGCCCTCAAACATAATGTGGTGGATTTGATTAGCCTGTGCTATTATGAGTGCTTCTTTTTTACTCCGTTCCCTCACATGAACCCAGGATGAACACAGAGTGGACTGAACCTCACCGTAAACATGTTTTTATAAACTGAACTTCAGATGAGGACAGTGAACCTGACTCAAGAAGAAAAGACTTGACTTTGTGGTATTGTTTATTAAGGGGTAACTGAGAAGCTAAACAATGAACCGAAGTATTTCAGTATCAGACATAATTAAATGGGCACTGTGTAATTTTGCTGGTGGAGCTTCAACCACCTGCTCATCTCATCTATCTGCAGGTGACCGTCAAAAAGGAAGTGAAATAAAGCCACTTAGTGCAGCTTTAAGTTACTGTTTTTAAAATCTTTGGGAAATTTGAACCATGTTTTAATGCTGGGGCAACTGTGTGCCAGAGCGGTCATCTTTTAACAGTTTGCCTATGACGTCTTGCCATTGTGCTTTTGGGCAAGACACCTCACTCACCTTGCTAAAGTATGAATGTGTGTAAGTTAGTGATTGCTGCTTCATAAAAGCACTTTGAGAATTTGTATTTTTTTGTTAATGCGATACCCTTACCAAAAACATACAAGAAATCGTCATTTATTTAACTGCCAAATGTTTTATTAATTTTATTTATACAAAAAAATGTAAAGCTATTTTCTTTTTCTTCTTAGTGATAGTCTGTTCATTATACAGAAAGTGAAAGGAAGAAAATGCCTTATTTTTTCATTCAAATTGACAAAATATTTGATTACATTTTTTTTTTTCTTTTTAAATGTTAAGATTTTTGTAATATTGCCCTTTAAACCATTTACTAACCTCCAGTATATTATGCATCACACATATTACAATACAGTTATAATTACTATGACTGAAGGTGGATTTATGGGAACCCTGTTTTGTAAATATCTCACCAAACATCGGACTGTTCATTTTCCATGAACATAAGAAGAGGACGAGGACTTTTCAGTGGGATCTTGTAAACACCAACACAAACACCAACAGGGCAACGCATCAGGACTTTCTTTGCTAACCTCAAACGTTTTGGAGGATTTGGAGAAAGCATGAGAACTGTCTTCATGCAAAACAATGAACAAACCACTGCAATGACTTCCTGTGGCGTGTCTATGGAAGTCACAGGTGTGTAATTATACTCAGAAGAATTCTACAGATGCAAATGAGACTCTTATTAGCAAACATTATCTCCTCAAGTCTTAGACAAAGCTAGCTCTGTCAGTGCCTGTCTCTGCATTATGCTATTGTGAAGTACTTGGACTTGGAATGGCTTTATAACCTTGCTAGAGCCTGCTAAACCCTTTTAGCAATTGTTCCGCAGTTCATGACAATGGACAAGGACATAAGAATAAAAACAGCATTGTAAAAAGCTAATTTTAAGGTGGACTGCACAACTTTTCCGGTGGACGGTCCGCTACCTGCTTGTTTCTATGGAGATGTTATTGCTTTCCAAGGATGACATTAAACATATACATCTAGCATTTATTTATTATGGGTGTTTCCACTGCTCAAAGATACAAAAATTCCTTCTGTAAATGGGGTGACTTTCCACAGATCTGAACTGAACATTCTAGACAAAGCAATAACATCTCCATGGAGACAAGCACATATCAGACCCTCCATTAGAAAAGTTGCACAGTGCACCTTTAAAGTAAGTAAAAAGCTAAATAAGTGTGATGGGATTTCGTGTCCATAAGATCATTCAGCTGTGCACTGACTATTTTTCCACACTCTTTGAAAATGCCATTAAGACGATTTCAGTGTTTTAAGAGTTGTCCTTAAATCTACTCTTTTACCTTCACCTGAATGTATTCTAAATCATGTAATGGAAAATAATGCTTCTTCACAAATTGCTTGGGAGTTAAATTGCATTAGTATAGATTTAATACCCTTTACTTTTTTGATCAGAAGTAAGTCAGCCAAGGTCTCCAGTACAACTATGATTTTCAGCTTGTGGAATGAAGACTTCTTTGGCAAACCAAATTAAGTGCCATTAAAAAAAGAAAAAAAAGTTAATGAATGATTTGTATAGTGCCAGTAACCCTAACTATTTTACTTCAATAACAGTAGTAAGTCATTCCTCCTTGCCCACTGATACTTAATTAAAGTGTAGTTTAAGATAACAAAAGCTACAAACCTGCAAACTGCTGAGTTTGTTTTTGCAAATGAATTCCGATACTGAGCAGATAAGAAGCTGTTATGACATATGTTATGTATTATAGAAGCCACCATCACCAAATTTAACATAACATTAATTTTTATTGATTTTGTTCAAGTAAAAGGGTCATTTATAATGCCATATTGTTTTTTATAAGGAAAATCCTATTAGTCAGTTACATTTTCATTTGAGTTAAATTCAGTGATTTAGGTTTCGTTTCACTTGTGGTGAAGGTTTGAGTCGTGTTTGAGGTGTGTTTTTGTGCCTCTTGTCTGAACCAAAGCACAATCTGTGTCCAGTATCTGCAGTGGAATGTGTCCATAAGCCCACAGCAGCTTTCAGTGCACCGCTCACTCTGCTGTACCTTTATTAACCTCCATGTTCTTTCTGGCCTCCTGCCTTAAGCACTGCTGCGCGTTAGCCCTGCTCTACACCACAGTTGGATTATATTGCTAAATTGTTTCATGTTTTATGGATGTGAAGTGTTTCTGATCAAACCAGCCAGGCACTTGTAAATAAAATAAGACCTATATCCAACTAAAGTCCCTGCTGTTTTTCAAATACTTGCGCCCCTTTTGCATTGCAGAAATCAATAGTAGCCCTATTAGAACATAATATTTTACCCATGGTTTTCCACCTGCTTGTTTCTATGGTTTTGCTTTGCCTGGAATGTTCCACATTATGGCATTAAACTTGTATCAGTTTACAGGTGTATTCTGTGAGCGGGTTTTTTTCTCCACAGTTTTTTCTTCCTCTACGTCATGATGAGTGGAGGTTATAGCTTTATCTATATAGCTTTTACTGTAAGCAAATAATATAAAAGATTTTGTGTCAGATCATTGTTTCCAGTTTCTCTTTAAAATCCCAAGTATGCAGAGAGTATTACAAAGAAACCTTTAATTTAAATCCACGTTGTTTCTAATTATAGATTTCCTGTTTCAAACCCACTCCTTTAGTTGGGCTGGAGACGTGGGGAGTGGCCCTTGTATCTGCGGATAATTACTGGACGCTTCACTTCAGTGCTATAATAAGAACCCACTGTGCACCTCCTCGACCTGTGACAGAGAGGAGAGGACTATTGGGGCTATTGTAAGACCACAGACCAATGCATAATGTCCAACGAACACCAGTTTCCTTCTCTGTACATTGCTGAAGGATAAGTAAGAGTAAGTCTGTTGACAGGACCAACAGAACTGTATGAAATAAAGCTGGGTGGGTGTGCCATATATGTCCACAACTGTTCCAAATAGTCCAATAGTTTTTTTATGTTCTATATTAAGGTTAAGGTACACTTGAGCTACCAGTAGCTCCCCACCCCCTTCCAAGTAGCTCTCCAAGGGACTTATGAATTATTGCATTGTATTGAATAACTAAAATTTGACTAATTATGCATCTAACTACCTCATCTAACGCTCACCATGGCTCTGATACAGTATATACTCAATTTCTTGTGACTGTTCTCTGGCATTTTTGTTTGTAAAGGTAGCTCACTGGAGGAAAAAGGTTGGAGACCCCTGCCGTAAGGTAATGTGCCCTCTGCATTTGACCCATTTTTCACAGCTACTGGGGCACCTCATCAGGACCAGTGGACGCTAGTACCAGAATCTCCCTTTCCTCATCTGTCCTTCAGCATTGTTACTGCTTCACTCATCAGTGCTCCAGCAGGTACAGTCCGTGCGCCCTCTGCTGGGAGATTTGTGAGTAAAAATTTGGCTAGTGCAGTGTTCAGTTGTTATATATATATATATATATATATATATATATATATATATATATATATATATATATATATATATATATATATATACATACATACATACATACATACATATATATATATATATATATATACATTACTGCATAATTTCCTTTGTGGATTGAGAAATATCCTGGATAGTTAAATTACACAACATAAAATACATTTTATCTCCCTTTTTTCTCCGAGTTCAGTTGGGTATGATTGGCAGGTGGATTAGCCATCAGTTTTTAGGTTTTTATGGTTTTCTAATTACTTGGTTAGGTGAGATCTTAAATGTAGTGTATATTTATCATAGTTTTACATCGGTTAATGAAACGGTTGAGAAGAAAAGTACAAATGAGTTCTGCAGTATCACAGCAGTGTCCAGGGGGAACCAAGTGAACACAACAGGAAAGGCCTTCTTACTCCACTCTAGTGTTTTGGCTGGTGATGAAATAATTAATTAATAATTAATTCCCTCAAAGTATTTCCTCTGGAAGGTCTTCTGTCACTTTTATTGCCACATATGCTGTTAAAAACCTGTAGCATCTCAAATGTCCATAGCTAGGTTCTCAGCTACCCTCTTGTATAGTCTCCATGGATACGGGAAAAACAAACAGTTTCACACAATCCAACAGTCCCTTGTGTTCATAAGCTCAAAGTATTAATTTATCAAAATAACATTTTATTAGTCTTCTTATCACTATTCTGTGATTTTGTTTTGGCCCATTTTAACATTATCACAGCTAGCCAACAATTATGTAATTTCGTCTACAAATGTCATATCTGCTACCCACGTCGAAACAGGAAGTACAATTATAAACATGTCAAAGGTCATAACCCTGTGTGAAGCGTGTCTTTGGAGGAGGACATAGATTCAGGTCACTCCTCTCTACTTCTCTCCTTCAGTGGATGTGATGTCTCTTGACAGTTGACCTCTCAGTGAATCCATCAGGTTTCAAACAGGGCCAGGTGCTTTTGACTTTGTGACCTCCACAGACACAGGGGTATGTGTGTTTTGAAACCATGTAAGCACTTATTTAATGTTTGGGTGACTTCACATTTCCACTACTGCAGTGTATTGACTATTGAAAAAGATTTTTTAAATGTTTTGTTTTGGTTTTGTTAAAATATGCAATTACCTGCTCAATCAATTATTTAGTCAGTGTTAGTCTTTTAGTCATTTAGTGAAGTCAAGGTTTAATTTTCTGTTTGAGCATTAGATCCATCCACATTAGAAGTTGTGTAATCATTTTGTGTTATCTCATAAAGAATTTGATCAAAAGAAACTACAATAATTATAGCTCCTCTCTTCCCATTGGCTTCCTGTCTGGCAGATCTAACCTCCATATCCTTATATTTAATATATTCTGTCCATGTCCCAGCTCGTCTGCTAGTCTGTCCTTTGGATGAACATGTACCTTCGTCTATCAGTACACTTCTCATTCTATGGCTGCCTCAGAAGGTCAATTTTCAAAGTAGTGGTTAAAGGTGCATTATGTAGCTTTTCTAGTTAGAAGTCTGCCACCAGCTCATCTCCATGCAGATGTTATTGCAATAGCAGATTACGTACCTTGTTCATTTGAATGATCTTATCTACTTTATAGTATTTATTTAATTACGGGTGTATATATGGGTCAATAAGGCAAGAAAAATGCACCTTTAAAATGCTGCTCCTGCTTGTATCCTTTGAGAGAGTCTAATGCCATACTGTGTCTAGGTCAAACATCGCCGTAACCATAAATGATACATAGTGCACCTTTAATCCACATAATTTTTCCCAGTGCAGTTCTGCCAAAAACTAACAACCTAAAACTGTAACCTTAACACGTGTCCCTAACCCTAATCAGGCAAGTTATGGCAGAACTGCAATGGGGAAAATAGACATAGTCAGATCAGTATTATGTCTTCTCTAACTAGTCCAGACTCCCAACAGTTGCTTTCTGTTGGTCTGAGAACATCACAACATTTCAGCTTACTTCCATGTGAACCATATCTCAACATGGTTATGACATAGTGACTTCACACATGGAGAAGGGGCCGTGATGATGGCGACCAGACGGACTGCAATTTGGCCAGAAAAGGAGAAGAGTTATGAAGTTATGCAATATTGGGTTCTGGATAATAGATCAAATTACGTGTTTAAAGTCTCAAAACGCAATTTCCCTACTCCCTTTTTTGCAATGGGATGCCACTGCTCTCATGATGATTTAGCTTATTTAGATGCCCTCAGTGACCCAACTAGCTGCATACTTGGCAATGAAGTTCCTTGCCCAGAGACATAGGGTGGAATCGGTTATCCTCAGATCAATGGGTTTGGACTCAACATGCTGTGCCATCTTCCTAAACTCTTTCAAATCCTTTCTCTATTAAAGAATTATGCTATTTTCTGATGCTTTTAGGCTGCGTTCTTCTCTCTAGCAGAAAACACTCTGTTCCACCTTGTGATGTCATATACAGGAAGTGATCCACAATGTATTATTATAATCAGCCCTGGAATTGCCAATCTCTACTGAACAAAAGGTAAAAGGAACTGTTTACTTGAAAACTACCACTACATGACATCACAAGACGGAAAAGAGAGTTTTGAACTTCGGGGAGGTAGACAAACTAATAATAAAGTGCTACTCAAACATGTGTAAATCAAACAAAACGTTAACAATAACATAACAACATTCTAACATGGCTAAAAGCTCACAAGAGTCCTTACCTTTAACATATTAAAACGTAAGCTATTTTCTTTGGCCACATATCTCTAAAATTGGAAGCAGCCATTTTATTGCAATAACTTGTGACATTAATCTTTCACCATAAGGTTCCTGTATCACAAAGTGGATTTGACATGCTAATCCAATTGTTTTGGTGAAATTGCTTAAGCTTCTGTTGGACCCAGCCCAAAGTGAGAGCGAGCGGGTGCAGCTGAGGTCTGTAGAGTGCACATGATTTGTCTGTGTAGAATGGGCTGATGTGGCCATACATCCTGTTCGCATTAGGAGCCATGGAGAGGACTCGCAGTGCAACAAAAACACTCACAGCTATAACTATTATCAGTGAGGGCAGACGCATTATACCACGCATACACACAGGAGACAAACAGGGAGGAAAAATAGACATTAAGCTAATCAAAGCATACCATAATGATGTACTGTGT
The DNA here is from genome assembly GCA_029959045.1 of Taenioides sp. WSHXM2023. Classification (NCBI taxonomy): domain Eukaryota; kingdom Metazoa; phylum Chordata; class Actinopteri; order Gobiiformes; family Gobiidae; genus Taenioides; species Taenioides sp. WSHXM2023. The sequence continues at coordinate 15,178,514 of CM057085.1, forward strand.
GTAGCAGGTGTGTTAATATGTTAATATATGTTATGTTAATACTCTCCTTCATTTATAGAAATAAACACTATAAAAATCTGAAATGCTATATTTTGCTTGATTTCTCACTCCAGTATACTTAATCTTTTCTGTGCTTAAAACAAACTAGCACAAATGTATATAATATTGTACAGAAAATCTAGTAATGATCAGGCATAACCACCTATTTCTGGATTTCAGGCATGATTCCTTCTTAGTTTGAAGAATTTGGCTTGGCATTGGTTCTCCGTTTTTATAGCAGTAACTCGTTTCAAATCACAATATTTTACATTTTAAATGTGGAAAGGTCCTCACAAAACCCTTCAAATCAGGAAGGAATTTTGCCTGAAACCAGGTGACGGAAAGTTACATAGTTTACTGTACACATAGTCACATTTAATCCCTTTACTAATTTTAAATGTCTGCACTTCCAGGCCTCTTATAGTCATGGGACCAAATACAGAAAGCTCAAAAAACTATAATGCATTCCACAGCCCCTTGAAAGTGCATTCTACCACTTGTCTCAGAATATACATTGTTAACGTTCTCTGCAATTCATAAAGCCACCCAAATCTCACTTTAGGGCCTCTCAAAGTAATGCTCCTCTGCACTCTTGATTGGAGTGCAGAGGAAAGCGTGTGTTAGTGACAGGCCAGAGGAAATGAACAGTTTGGAGATGGGGGCTAAGTCTCTTCTTTAAACAAATATCTGTCGTGTGTTTTAACTGGGAGCAGGAGCCACACACTGTTTAAGATGGACGGTGAGAGTTTATTTCCACTACGCCTTATGGACATCCATTACTGAAAACACAACAACATGTCATGGTGGGTGAGAACTGAGGGAGGAGGTACAGGGGGACAGTATAGGGAACTGAAATGGTGAAAATATGATTAGGCCTTTGACGCATTTGAAATTTGATTTTGTGATCATCGCAACAATTTTCTGACTCTGTTTGGATTTTTTTTTTTTTATTACAAATATCATCCTTTGCATACTGGTCCTGTTTTTACCATCCATGTTATTTTTCTTCCCACCTGCAGCTGTGTTGTTACATGTGGCTTGGCACGCTGTAAGAACATGAAGTTCAAAATACTGCAAAACACTGCAAGAGGAACAGAGAAGTAGAGACGAATAAATACATGTTCAAACTATTGCTAAACTTACACCTTATGTCACTTTTACTAACAAGCAAAAAATGGTATGGTATACTTTGACTTCTTGTAATATCAGACTGTTCTGACATTAGACTAAGACTTAGACTTAGACAAACTATTGATCTACAATGGAAATTATTTGGACACCGTAGCTCACTCATCACAATATATTATAATAACAAAGAGCAACAATATACTAGTAAATGGTAATAATAAATTCATAAAGTAGCAAAAATAGCAAGAGACTCCTGTCAAATAAGGCATAATTATATAAATGTATATGTACAAGTAAAATAAAAAATATCTCAGCTATATAAGAGGTCTTAAGGAGACAGTAAATAGAGCTTACATTTACTCCAAAATTATATTCAAAAAGGGTATCCTGTGCCACTTTAGCATCTGTGGAAAGTCTGTATTGAACATTTGGTCCTACAATACAAAATTAGATTCAGCCTCTTTTAGACCAGACGCTCCGTCTTTCTCTCTATTTCAAGAGAAAACGTATCTCTTACAAGTGCTGACTCTGTGCATACCATCTGCGTTCTCTCATTACAGTAGGACAATGACAACAGTCCAGATAAGCCTGCCTTTGATGTTCCAAAATCAGTAAAAATTTCAACATGCCTGCTTTCTATCACCGTCCCTATCAACTCATTTTCCACTATCTTTGTCTAAACAGTATATAAATAAAGTTCATTACAGAGATAGTTTTACTCTGACTTTGCATGACCCCACTGGCCCCATGTGTTTTGAGGCTTTAATCTTCCATAAGTGAGATTTAGTGTCCCGGGCGATTTCAGGTGCAGTTAGAGACCCATTTAAGGCCAGACACGTCAAATACAGATGTAAACAGTCTTTGATATTTCAACTGTAAAGCTGCCACGAAAAGATCTACATTTCAGTAATATCAACACCAAACACAAAATGCTGTAATTTATCAACTAAAGAGAGAGTAATGGGGGGGTTAAAGAGAGGGAGAGAGAAGGAGAGGTAGCAAGAGAAGGGGAGAGAGACTGAGAAGGGAGAGAGACTACGGAGAAAGAGAGAGACTGGGGGAGAGACAGAGAGAATAGGGAGAGAGAGAGAGAAAGGCTAGGGAGAGAGAGAGAGAGAGAGACAGGGAGAGGAAGAATGGAAGAGATGAGTGGAGGGTAAGAGAACAGAAGGAAGGAGAGGAGAGAGAGAAGGAAGAGAAAGAGACAAAGAAAAGATGCACAGAGAGAAATGGAGAGAAGAAGGGAGAGAGAGAGAGAGACTAGGGAGAGAGGAAGGATGGAAAAGAGAAGAGATGAGTGGAGAGTAACAGAATGTAGGAGATGAAAGAGAGATGGGGAGCATGACGAGAGAGGAAGAAAGAAAAGGAGAGCAGAGAGATTGTCTGTGGCATCTAGGCCTGTATCCTTTTACAATCCCAGGAGCTCACACTGTCCAAAGACTGTAATAATAAGCACAATAGAATTACACTGTAATGTTCCCTAGAAGGCAACATCAGCACCAGGAAAGGGTCTAACCTAAACTCTTGTAATATAATGGACAGTGAAAGGTAAAACGAGGCAAGCTTGTGCGGGAGGTTGAGCGTTACTGACTAGATAGTCGGTCTCACCTCCACGCGCAGCTTGGGCTCTTCTACCCAACTCCTTGAGATGGGCTGGACTCTCCATTTCTCTGGCGTTGCTCGCGGGGAGTGGCAGCGGGCAGGTGTGGGCCTGCTCATTGCAGCGTCAGCAGTGATGCTCCTCCATGTTGAGAGGAGCCAGCTGAGGTGGCTCGCATCTATTCTGGATGCTAGAGGGACTATGTGTCTTGGCTGGCCTGGGAACGCCTCAGGGTCTCTCAGAGGAGCTGGAGGAAGTGTCTGGGGTGAGGGGAAGCAGAAGAAAATGGATGGATGGATACTTCTTAAGCAAAAAAAAGGAGAAAATTTAATTTGTCAACTGGACATAGTTTATTTGGTTGAATACGTTTCGCAGCTCATCCAAGCTGCTTCCTCAGTTCTGGAAGCAGCTTGAGGAACTCATCAGCTCATCTGGAAGCAGCTCATCCAACTGAGGAAGCAGCTTGGATGAGCTGCGAAACGTATTCAACCAAATAAACTATGTCCAGTTGACAAATTAAATTTTCTCCTTTTTTTTGCCATGGATTCTACCTGGACGACTGAGGGATTTTACATACTTCTTAAGGTTCTGAACTCAAGTTGTTTAGGAAGTTAAGTTGTATTTTATTTTGTTTGCAGTGTACAGAGTTGGTTTATTCTCAACCTAAATACCTTGTTTACAAATGTTTACAAAGCTTCCATAGTACATTAAGAACTGGCAGTGATCCACACAAAAGCTTACATGATGGATTTTGAGCAGTATCATATTATGTGTGCAGTGCGAGGTATTCCATTAGAGCTGTTACCATGACGACCAAGACTAATGACTGATTGAGGATTGAGGTGGATTGAGGCAAGTGTATTTTACAGTGACCTCACATCCATCACTTCCCAGGTAATTTACTCCACTGTCTGTACCCAACCCTACAATGCAACCAAGAGCTCATGAACACCAGGTCAAAGATACTCTGACTTACAATTGTGTTTTATTGGCGACACAAAATAAACTATATGTAGGTTGTTTATTCAAAAACTAAAAATCATCAAAAATATAATATTACACATTGTTTTTAATTGTAAATAGGATATAGAAAAGTTAATAAGTGAGTTATTGATCTTCTTCTTCTCCTTCCTCTTCTTCAGGGCTGGGTTGCAGTAGCACCAGGGACTTCCAGACTTCTCTCACTTGCACAGACTGCAGCTCTTCAAGATTTTCTACTTTGGGCTCTCTACCAAGTTGGTTCTGCAATCTCCCTTGATTTAGCCCTGCTTTAGTTCAGCATTTATTCTTTCTGTTGTCCTGCTAATATTGACCTGGCTAAGTATTAGTCTAGTCCAGTTTACTTTGTCTCACTCTTAGAGGGCCCATCTTATGCTATTTTCTAATCTGCATAATTATCTGGAGTTTTGTTTTGTTTCATTCACATATGTTTAACACACAAATCCTTGAAAACTTCAACTACATGACATCACAATGTGGAACATTGTCTCCAAACCCATTTTGAAGTTTGGAGATGTACACAGCCTAATAATAAAGGATTATTCAAACATGTGTGAATGAAACAAAACACAACTCGAGGTATGTTTTTTATGAGGCATCAACATTCAAACATGTCTTAAAGCTCACAGGAGTCAATTTTGCATAATATAGGACCTTTAAGGACTCTTTTAGTACTGGTTTAATCCTGGTTTTAGCCCTAATTTATATCTTATCTACTTAATTCTTGTAGTATTTCTTTTGTACTACTTTTGTGCTAATATTGTGCATTGTATCTGCCAGGGTGAATCAACATTTTGCCTAATTCTGAATATAATACTTGGAAAGTGTAATAGGGAAAACAGTACTACAGATCTACCTATACCTCTGGGGATCATTGTAAAAACACATGGCGGTCTTCAGTTTTAGTGCACACGATGAGTCATCTAAACACCCCTCTCTGCAGACCTGAGTGTCCTGATGGAGGAAAGTACAGCACCCACGCTCCACACTCTCCATCTTTTTAGCACCAAAGCATTCAACCATCCGTGTTCTTTAGGTTTATACAGATGGATGTGGCCATAATGGGGAAACTAGCCTCCATCTACATCTAACACCTACATTCTAACTTTATGTCCTCAAAACTCAGTGTTCTTGTCCACACTGACTCTAGTACTAAACTTATTTTGGTGATTAAAAATAAAAATAATGATCTTTTATTATTATTATTATTATTATTATTATTATTATTATTATTATTATTATTATTATTATTATTATTATTATTATTATTATTATTATTATTTTGCAGTTTATAGGCAATTTTCCCCAATATTTCAACACTCAAATGTTTATTAATAGTAATTTTGATTGAGCTTTTCATTTTGGAGTTGTTTTTACAGTTTCTCTTAATACTCCAGCCGGATATCGAAATCTATGTAGGAATTAGAAAATATGTCAAATTCAGAGGGCGAACTACAGAGTCAATAAAGTAGCCTTATCTCAATGTTTAATACATTGTAAAACAAAAATACCAGTGCTAACCACTCTGTCCTCATCCCAATATTTTTAGTTAGGTCAGGTGCTGTTTATGTTTTCTGATACCAATTAGATTTTATTGAAAACCACAAAAACGACATCAAATTCTAAGCTTAGCAGACACACACATGTTTATTGTATCTTCCTATACAGTGGCATCTGTAAAATCGAATAAACAAACCATTCAAATCAATGTCCGGTGGGACTTAAACATGTGATGAGTACATAATGAAAACAAGTGTGTTTCAGAGCTACAATCTGCAGGTGGATCTACTCTCCAATATATAAAGACATCCAGACGATCGCGGCTCAGATAAGACAAGAATGTACTGTAGAAAACCACTGCTGCAGCCTGTACTGTACACGCACAGATCACATAGCAGGTGTTTGAAGGTGGGGGTCCCTCTAGTGGTCGTATGTGGTCATTAGGCTTTGTATCTGAACATGGAGGCTATTAAAATTAGTTAGAACTGGTCGGTCTTACATGTATCAACAATAAATTTGGTAAAGATATGAAGAATTAACTGTCAAAAACAAGGGGGAAATGTGGAATCGTGACTGACAAGCATTTATGGAATATTGAACTAATATATTTAAATAGTTAATAATAGTATTTCTAAACCAAAAATGACTACAAGTTTGTCAAATTGTGAAAGAAAAAGAAGCTATTGATTGCATCCAGGTTTTTATTTTTCATATCTAGCTAGAGTTGGATAGTTGTCCAAAGCACCAAGACTTCCCTTCTCCTCAGACACTTCCTACTTCTCTTCTAGTTAAATATCACCACACCGGTCAAGAGAACTTGCCAGATTGTGGGAATGTATTCAGTCACACTAAAATGTCTGTAATGTGATGTGTATTATTAAAGTACGTTGTAAGACAATTCTGGATCAAAATAATCATTGTCAGCTGTAGCTAGAATATTTATTACAACAGTAAAAACGACTGGAATAAAGCAAAAAGAATCAGCGTAACATTTCTAGTGGAGGGTCCGCCACCTGCTTTTCTCCATGGAAATGTTCTGACTTTAGCTAGAATGTTCCACAGTATAGATGAACTCTATCTATCAGAGAGAAACAAGCAGGTTACAGCACTACGCTACAATTACAATTCAGATCTGTGCAGAGTCGCCCTATTCACAGAAAGAATTACTGTATTTTTGAGTAATAGAAACTTCTGTAATTAATAAATGCTAGATATATATGTAATGTTATACCATGGAACATTCCAGGGAAAGCAATAACATCTGCATGGAGGCAAGCAGGTAGCGGACCCTCCACCAGAAAAGTTGCACGGTGAAACTTTAAAGGTGCAAAATGTCATTATTTTGGTGGGGGTATGGCACCTGGTCTGTGTCCATGGATGGTATTTCTTTGTTAAGAATGAAAATGATCCCCATGGCATTAAAGTTCAGCTATTTATTTAGCATTTATTACATCACATGTTTTTGTTGCTCAAACATACCTTGAAAAACATGCATTCTTACTGTGAGCAGGGTTGCCTCTCCACTGATCTGATTTGTAACTTGGCCAGATGGCAATAGCTCAGGTTTTCTTATTTCTCTGTTGTTGCATTTATCACCTTTATTTTAAACTGCTAGATGTTTGATTACATTTACATAACTCTCAAACAATGCACCTGATAATTAGATTAAGTGTGTTTAAGTTATTTTTAATCGTACGATGTTGTAAATATCCATTGTAATGATTTAGGTGTTTTGGTTACTTGTAGATGTGGACAGACCTGCTTGAACCTGCAGTATCAAAGCTGTATTATTATTATTATGTCTTTAAAAAGGACGGTGGAGCTGGTCCAGATTAGAATCAGGTTGGAATGCACAGTGTCTGAAGAAACAAACAAAAAGACACTCTACTGTTTGTGAAGATCAGTCCGTGCCAAACATTCCCTAGATTCTTAGGCTTGCACCGTGCTAATGGTGCAGCTGGGAAACGTGGTGGACAATAAAATCAAATAAAGAAAAACAGAAAGGAGAACACTGTGTCCCAGAGAAGAGACAGATATTTATCACAACATCAGGAGGTCCAATAGAGTGGTCATGGACGGATCTGAGAGCTACTGCCTGCAATAGGATTTCATAGAAGTTAAGAGGGATTTCTGTCCGCACAAAACTGAAACAGTGTGAAAGATTGATGCAGATTTGTTAACTTGTCAAAATCAGAAGACATGATCCTCAAAGGTATGGGAGTTTATTTTAAAAGATAGTAATAAATAAAGTGTACATGGCAGGGCAGGGACAGTGCAGTAGACGGTAGAGGAGACAGTTTATTAGGCAACAGGATGTGCAGGGCCTAAAGTACAAAATCATACTACTATAATAGATTTAATAAAACAAAACAGAGTCCAGTAGTGAGGCTATGAAGAATTAACATGGGTGATCCAGTTCTTCTAGAGTCACTCCATCTCATGCTCCCAATCCCTAGCAACCAGTGCACCAGAGAAGCTATTTAAGACAACAGAGGGGAGAGGGACAAAGCAGGCCACACTGCATACGTAATGTAATGCCACTTATTTTACCAAAACATTACAGCCTTATCAGTCCCAGATCTGCCAAAAGATATTACTTTGACAAATGTTTTTCTCATATAAACAAACACTCTTCAGGTGTTTGTCTCCAAAAAGTGATATTTTTTGTCTCTTTTGACCACAGCACACAGCAATTACGTTTTGTAAACGGAAAAGTTTTTAGGTGAGAATATGGACTTTCCTCTCATTAATCTTTCAAGAATATCAATGTATAGGCAACTTAATTCCCCATAAGGTTGCTGATGATTGTGGCACACACACATGTAAAAGAAATACAGGCATAAACATGTATAAAATACGTATATAATATATGTTTATAATGTTTATAATGATCTGATGTATTATTACAATGCATGGTTTGCATATATTGCATTGTGTAGTTATGTCCACAAGGTGGCGGTATTGCGTCAGATAAGAGAGCAACAGCAGACACTTCAAAAACACTCAGCTCTCATAAAGCCAGAGCAGAGGTGAGAAAATTATACAAATGATAGTGAAACAAACTATTTAGCATATCCATATATAGCTCTATTTTGCACATTTGCTTTGTTTGTTTTTGATTTTCAGGATGAGGGACACACAGACAGACGCTCATTTTCCATCTGCAATATACAGTAATAATGTACACCCTTAATGATGATTAACATGAAATGTAGCTCACTAATAACTTGTTATAGCTAATCAGGTTCTTGTAATCACATTTATGTAAAGGTGTGTAATATAAAATGTGCTGGCTTATCTTAACTTTTAGTTATTTATACTTAACTGTTTTGTGGCTTTCCTGTATCTGTGAACTCTCCCTCCACCGCAGATTCAATGGCTGTGGGACTGGCTCTAATCTAGTGCAAACTGTCGTTGTGTCCTTGGGCAAGACTTCTCACCCATCTTGTGAAAGTGGTGAGTGAGTGATTGGTGATCTGAAGGTGCAGTGGTGTATACTGACAGCCTTGCTTCAGTCAGTTTACCAAAGGGCAGCTGTGGCTATGTGGTAGTAAACTACTACTTACCACCACTGAGTATAGTGTGAATGAATCATGCACAAAATAGTAGAGCAACTGGAAAAGTGATATAACACTAATGGATTAGAATTTTTAAGCTCACAGCATGTTTTCTTCTGGCAATACAGGGTTTATACAGAAGAGGGCAACACAGCTCCACTGTCAAAAGCCAATAAAAATATAGAGCCTCTCAGAAGAACCAGTGTCAGTTTCACACGCTGAAGGAGTAGAAAGACTTACAGAACTCTTTCATTCAAAATGTGGTTACATATATATTACAGGCAATGTCTGGACAACAGGTAAAGGCCCAATAGTATCAGTTATTTATTTATTATTTTTTCTTTGTTTTTGGTAAACACCTTAGCCTCAGATTTGAAGATCATGTATTAAACGAAGACACAGCCAAACATTCAGCATCTTTTCTAACTGCCATAAGCTGACTGACCTGATATTTTGCCCTTAGTCCTGTCGGCAGACCCTCACACAGATGGAGGTACTCTGCCAGTTCAGGGCAGGGTTGGTGAATTGCCCACTGGAGACTTCCTTGCTCCTCCGCTGTGTCTCACCATCTGGAGGGGCCAGCAGACCCCCGGGTCACATGACCGGCTACAGCCCTGACAGAGAACAGGCTGTCCCCCCCATTTGGAGGGTCAACCCAGGATCTGCATCCAATCAAACATCACAGAAATCAAATATATTTCTTGGTCACATTTTGTAGTTTATTATAGAACCAGTTTTAACAAAAATGTAAAAAAAGAGGCAATACTTAGTAAATTGATTATTATAAACTTTATTTATTTTTATTCTTGATGCAATTGTAGCAGTAGAAAGCTCATTGGTCACTTTTCTGCATAGTTAAAAATATTTTTCTACTAATTATTATATTATATTGTTATATTTTTAAATTCACACATAAATCCACTTAAACATTATTCCATGAGTTAAAACCAAGTGCATATTTTATTTCTAATTATGTAACTATTCCATTACAACTGCCCCTTGTGTATGCATTTGAAATAGCATACTTCATCAGTACACACTGTTGTTTATATTTCAGTACTTGTGCTGGAATGTTTTTGAGGGCCTCCAGCCCCAGTCTGTGTGGTACATCTCTGTGCACAGTGGTGGATGCAGATCTCCCACTGGGAGTGAGAGAGGGCACAGGAGGAGCCAGGAGAAAGTATCCTCTCACTGCAGATCAGCAATCACCTGTTAAATCTGCAGAGCAGCTGTCTGCTCAGCTGGTTTAAACAGATTTTGGTTCTGTCTTCCTACTTGGACAGCACCATCTGCAGTCCAACTTCTTCAGAACTCCCAGGTGTGAGAAAGTTGGAATGCCCCTTATCCTAATTTACAGTCTACTGGATGCATTTTTGGATCTCAGTGGCCTGTCTGATCCAACAATGGTACTTATTGTTCTCTGTGGCGAGGACATTAGTGTTGTCCCAATCCATGAGACAGTTTTCCCTATCAGTGGACTTAAGTTGTTCTTGGTGGGGTTGCATGTTTTGGTGGTTTCTGTCTCACCACTTTCTCACACCTGGGATACAGTTCTGAAGAAGTTGGACTGTCGTCCTACTGCTGTGTCAGTGGACACAGCTGCACTGGGTTATTTGAATATTTTAAACTGATGCAGATGGTCTTTTCCCTAAAGAAAACCATCTAATACTCATAATGCTTAAATAAATACATTAATGTTTGAAAAAGAATGGGTTAAAGTTGCTGTTGATGATATTGAAAACATCCCTGGGCCTTGAGAAACTAATTTTGTTATGTGTGGTTTTTTGTTTTTTTTTTTTTTTTGCATGTTGGAATAGCAAATAAAGAACCTTGAACATGACCTATCTGACCAGCCAGAACCATACGAGTGAATCTGGAGCCGTATCCATTCTCCATGATTTCAGAGGGCGTGATTGACAGGCAGATTAACCCATGGTCCGTTCCCTGAAAAAAAAAAAAACATGGCGGTTTACACATAAAAAAGGGAATTGAGAAACAAAGCAGATTTTTACAGAATCAACAACCGAAGCACCAAACTATTACTTAACGCAGGTACAAGAATACTGTATATCTATTTTATTCTGAATGATACAAGATTGTGGACAAGAGCTACTTTTACATTTAGTTGCATTTAAATTTTACAGTACAAATGTAACATAGGATTGAAAACAACTTGATGTTTATATCACTGATTAGAGAAGAAAAAAATTGTACAAGCACACACCACAAGAGCTGTGTTTTAAATTTTTCTCACTGATTATGTGCAGTTTGAAGTATAAAGTCTGTGAACAAGTACCACCAAGTATTTAACTGTATTCTGAATACTGCCAAATGAAAAAGTAACTGTACCCGAATACAGTTACTCAGAATTAGTATTCTTGGTAAATGTATTCAGTTACTTCACAACAGTCGCCACAGTATAGCCTTTATTCAAGTTTGTTTTTGAACCCTTAGTACAGAAGTTTCCATTTTTATAATTTTACATGTTTGAATCCGACTAAAACTTCGCTCATGTTTTGCTCACCCCAGTCTGTAGGGCAGGTGAGTTCAGGAAGCAGCTGTGCCTCTGTGTGGAGTTTATCCACCGAATCGAGAGAGAGCCAAATCTACGTAACCTCTCTGAGTCCATCTGGCACCTCCCTGTACGACGCTGCTGCCAACACTGTCCACATGCAGTGCCTCTGTAACGCTAATCTGTGGGGATTCATATGAAACAGTTAAAAGTTGTTAAATAAAAACTAGAAAAACAAACACGTCTTTATAATTAGATTTGTGTCGGAGGAGAAGCTTACAGGGCATTTGGGATCTGTTATGTGTCTAATCTTGAGTAAACTAGGAAATAAAAAAGACATTATGCTCACTGGATCCAAGGGCCATTATATCAACACAGGGCAGTGTACACTAGTGGTAAGATTGCATTGCATTTTGATCATTGTTTTTAGATGCAGGAGATCATTAAAGGTGCTCAATGTTACTTGTATTGTTCATTTATTCAATTCCAGCTGTTATTGCCAAAAGCAAGTTTCATAATAATTTGTGGAATATCTCCATGGAGAAAAGGAGTCTTCCAAAATTATTGGGCTAGTTACTGAAAATGAAAGTAACTGACATGTAATAATCATTTGCCCTATGATTTATTCACAACTTAGAACATGTATACTTTCTATTATCATATATTATCATATAAAGTTACCACCAAACTACAATATCTGTTATTGTATTAAAGACTTTAGACTGTATAAAGAAATGGATTAAGGGAGTGTGACGTCACCCATAGTGTTCAGCTCCACTTAAATGAAGCTCACGATGCTAGTCGTTATATGGGCAAATTTGGAGAGGAATTTATTTACGGACAAAATAGCAAAATAGAAAACACCACATCATGTAGCGTGGGTTACTACAAATATTTTAAAATGATGCTCAAAGCAGCAGTTACACAGTGAGGGGTGACAATTTTTCAATTTGATGGAGCCTGAGACGCCCCCATGTTCACTTCCGATTTGGAAACCCAGTGGCTAACGGGTTTGCTAAGCCCATTTATACAGTCTTTGATTAAGATAAGTGATTTCATTTCATGTCCCCAATGATAAGACCATGAATGATTGGTGGTCGCCAAGGGTTCCAAGGGCACAGCCCAGGGCATCTGTGAGTCTGACCCAGGGCAGCTGTGAATAAAGCTGAATAATGTTCTATATAAATTGAATGCATTGTTTCTATTACTACAATATTCTCTATAGAGTCCACAGTCTTTTCTGGCTTTGTTGAATGAAAAATGTGTAATGTTTCTTTAAACTTTTTTGGGCCTGTCAAATGCTTTTCTTCATGGAGATGTTATTGCTTTATTTCATAGTATAGTATTAAACCTTTCTATCTTTATGGAGAACAAACTAGCCCAAGTTACACTGGACCAGGGCTCTGGGGAGGTACCTGGACTCTTGTGCTGTTGAGGCAGTGCAGAGGAGACTCACTGGCGCCTCTCAGTGAGCACCAGGTGCATGACAGTCCCATCAATGGTTTGGCCTCCAACAGCAGCCAATTGTTCAGAGCCTTGGAGTGAGTCGCTAAACATGTTCTTCCATCTTGTTATTATTGTGGAGCAGATTGGTTGTTACAGTACGCTGAACAAATGATCATGTCTGACAGTTTTCACAGTTCTGAATTTGCAGATTGGTTGGTTTAAAGGTGCACTGCATAACTTTTCTGGTAGAGGGTCTGTCACCGCTTGACTGCATGTTGATGTTATGGTTTTTTTCCTGGAATGTTCTGCAGTATGGCATTTACTTTAACTATCTCCATGGAGACAAACAGCCCACAACAGTGGGCCTGCTTACAGTAAGAATGCATGTTTTTGTGGTAGTTTTGAGACAAATTTGAATTAAAATTGAATAAATGCAAGATATATTTGTTTAAAGACATACTGTGGAACATCTCAGGCAAAACATTAACATCACCATGGAGACAAGCAGATGGCGGACCCTCCACCAGAAAGGTTACACAGTGCACCTTTAAAGGATGCTGTTAATACATTATGTAAGTTTTACCTCTTTGAATTTGACATTGTTTCATTGTATGCACAGATTAAATGTTTTGGTGTGGATAACCAGCAAGTACTTTTTTTATACTATAACTTCTACTACTAGGCTACTATTACTGCAGCTGCACTAGACAGAGCTGTATCCAATTCAGGTGATGTGAATATTCTAAAAAAGTGTGTGAATATGTCATTTGTACAATACTGTTCTCCTCTGCTGCCTCAGCCTCTTGAATGTTTTAAAAATATATGTTTCTTTATTGATTTGTCTAATATGTTCAATTTGATTTATGCTTTCCTTTTTAACAAGAGGCTTGATATTTGCTTGTTATTTTCGTGCCATGATGAACTGAGTAATTATAGGATGTGCATCTCACAATTAGATGCATTATGAGTGCCTAAGATGGATCCAAACGAAGGTAGTGAATGTTAAATCACAATCTCATTAATACGACCTATTGCCCATTAAAAGCCTCATTTATCATGGACTGAAAGGATTTGGTGCTTATTGAAAAACAATTTAGAGGCTTTTTAGATCAGCATCCATATGGGGGCAGTATTTGCATTTAAAATTAATAAAAAGCTAATGTTCTTAATCTCCTTCATATAAATAAAAAAAATCACACAAGTGTGAATGCGAATTATGGTTAAAGGTGAACGGTGTAACTTTTCTGGTGGAGGGTCTGTTAAAGATATTACCTGCTCACCATCAGAATGCCTGTTTTTCTAACAGAAAAGTTACATAGTACACCTTTAATATTAATTTTACTGTTCTCGTAGGGGCTTTGCATTTGACCCATGCAAGTTACAGGTCCAATGTGTGGAGAGGCAACCCCTCTCTCAATAAGAATGCATTATTGAGCAATAAAAGCACTTGCATTAGATAAATTTTGTATATGTGTTTAATGAAGTAACATCTCCAACTGAGCAAGCAATTGGCAGATTCACCATCTGAAAATTTAAACAATGTGCCTTTAATTATCTCCCTAATGTTCAAACAGTCTGAAGACTGTTTTAAGCGTCCTCTTAATCCTGATTTTCAAGATTCAAACCTTCCACAAAGACCAGAGAATTGTCAACATCTGTTTAGTCCACCATCCAATACTCTATACTTTAAATAAAAACTGAACTATATCACAAGATCAAATTTTTGATAGATGTTTTTTGGCATTTATTTATATTTGACATTTTATTCTGACTTTTCCCTATACAGAAACAATAAAATCTACAAATGTAGTTATTCCTCTTCATCATCAGTGTCTTGGTCCTAGGCAGCACTTCTGTCCCACACTCTACTACACTTATCATTCTCTCCTGAGGTCCTATTGCCAAAACTGTATTCAAGATTGTACTTTTCTGAATTCGTTTGTCTCTGTCTGAGTGAATGCAGAATCAAATAACCCTGGCCTCTGATACATTGTCCTTATTAAGTCAGAATTAGTTGAACCTGAGTAGGAGCTCACCCTGAAGACCCAAATGGATGTGAACAGAGATAGAAAGATCAATATTTAATGTTGAGCAGCAGCCAGTGCTAATTTACCTCCAGAGAACAGAGAACTGACTCACTCCTAACGCCTGCCTGTATCTGAACTTTATTATTATATGAAGCTGTCATGTGATATAATACACCCACACTAGAAACTGCAGGAGAGAACTTCTACAGCCGTTATTACTGGACTTAGTGCTTCACTACTTGATAAGGTCAGAAAATAAATTAAGTCACACTTTAAATTTAGGTGAGGGCTGGGCGATATGGACAACAAATTTAATGTTGATACCTTTTTTTTGCACATCCTGGACGATTACGATTTGAATCCATTTTATTTGAAGCCAGAGCAAGAACTGCCAGTCTTTCAAACAGTGGAAGCTCTTTCATATGCTTATCACATGCTTATTTCAGAAATTGTAAACCGCCTTCAGTTACATTAGTATAGAGAATTACAATTGCACAATAACTGCTTTGCAAGTAAGAAAGACTTTGAGTGTCTATATAAGACTAATGCATTATTATTATTATTATTATTATTATTATTATTATTATTATTATTATTATTATTATATTAGGATACTCAAAGACATTGGTATTAAATAAACTATTATGTTGTGTTTAAAATTACACTATTTTACACTATGTGGTATATAGTTTCAAGCATTTTCCTTAGTATCAAAATTAACTTTGATTTTGATGATTTTTATGTTTAGGGCTGTCCAAATGTTTCTGTGTGTTAATAACTCTGATTCTAAAATGCTGTGACTATGTGACTAAATTCCTTCTCCCTGTGCTATAATGACTAGTACACTGTTGGAAACTAATGCTTCATTTCCTTGTTTTGATACTCACAATAATGTGTTTTTGTATTTTTAGCTCTTTCACTTCAAATATGTTTACAAGAATCCTCCTCTCGTTTTCCAGGCAGACCAGAGAGTCACGTTTCACCAGAAATCAATGGATGACTTCTTTAACAAAAAGCTTCCTGTTGCATAGTTCCACTTTCACTTCATGGTTCACCTTCACAGTCAGTAACAGAGTGCCAATGGAATGTTGTATTTCTTCACTTACAACATACAAAAAACAACCAAGCATTTTGAAAGGTAATTATTTCACAGACGGAAACACACACATGCCTGAATCACATTTTAGTTTAATTTACAATGAGCTTACAGCATGTTTCCTGGTGCTATGTTCGGTATGCTAACTATAATAGCTATGTGTCCATTATAACTTGCAACAAAATGAACAAAAATATGAAGAAGCCATAGACCTCACACACACATGCATTGCCAAGTCTGATCTGATTTGCATTTAAATTATGTCTATGTATGTAATGGGAACATGTCCATATAATAGTGAAGCAGCTTAAGAGTGGTCGCTCAATCTCAATGTATTTGATAGGAATAAATTGGTCTTAAAATATTATCATTAAAATTTAAAGGAATGGGCAGGATTTGATTGGTTTCTTTTCTTCCTTTATCTTATAATGTCACTCAAAATGTTTCGAAGGCTGTTTCGCAAAATTGACTCTTGTGAGCTTTAAATCATATTAGAATGTTGTTAGCTCCTCAAAAACATATCTGGAGATGTGTTTTGTTTCGTTCACACGTTTGATATATGGGCCCTTTAAGTAAATCTCTTGCAACTTTAATGCAATGAAGCTTTTAACTTATTGCTATATCTTACTTTGACTCTGTAGACCTTTTCTGTCAAAACACACCTTGCATAAAAAGGTATCAGGGACGAATGCCTTTTTGTAGGGCCTATGTACCATCATATCATATCATATCACTGTGACTCAGAAGAGCCTTTGTTGTGACAGTCAATGAGCTGCTGTTTAAACCTGAGCTGTTGCAGTCAATTTGACACATGTATAGCAGTTTTGGGAGTAAACAATAAGGAAAACTTGACAGAGGATTGGAAGGTATAATGAAAAGAAACACACATTCTGTCAACTTTATAAAGCCCAGTTCCTGAGCCCACTGTATATGGCAGTGCATATTGTTGTTGTTTCTTCATGTAAGACACTTCCTTGTATCCTTGTGTCATTAGAGGGGAATTTTGATGTCAAAAACAGTGTCCAGATGACTACCTCTGAAACCCTTTCTACTTTAAATCCTTCAGGAGTTAAAAGTCCAAAAACAGGTGCTTCTCAAAGACTACACTCAAAAGCTAGCAGACAGTGAAGATGGCCATGCTTGCAGTATAAAAACTGATTTGTGATAGCGACGTGTCGTATATCAGCTGTTGTTACTTCCTATAGGCGTGGTCAGCCTGATTCACCTGGCAGGTCACTCAGACTCTTGTTTTAAACCCCTATTAAAACAAGAAAAAATCACCAGAGAAACATACAATGATCTAATCCCAACAGCCAGCATCACCCCTCGCATTTACGGAACCCCGAAAATTCACAAAAAAAGACACGCTGCTCTGTCTGATAGTAGATAGTATAGGTTCAGTCACATACAATCTGTCAAAAGCTCTGGTCGAAATAATAAAACCACTCATCAGTCAAACAAAATTCCCCTGCAAGAACGCAAAACAATTGGCACAGGATCTAAAAAACATCACAGTAACACCGGACGGAATATTCATATCACATGACGTCATCTCACTTTTTACCAAAACACCCGTGGATGTCACACTACAAATACACAGAAGAACAGGAGAAACTCAGAAAGGACAAAACACTCAAAAAACGCACAAACTTAACTGTTGGAGACATTACACAACTATTACGCTTCGGGGCCAAATCTACATATTTCCAATACCATAACATCATTTACAGACAGATGGAGGGGTTCACAATGGGAGATCCACTATCCGCAATAATGAGTAGTTTTTTCATGGAGGACTTGGATCAAAAAGCATTCAACACAGCACCACCACAACGCCGTTTAACTTTCTGAAAACGCTACGTAGATGACATCCTGGAAAAAATACAGCAAGGACACACCCAAAAACTCATGGACCATCTCAACACACAAGACAGTACGAAACATTCAATTCACACATGAGGAGGAGAAAGATGGAGCAATAGCATTTTTGGACATTAAAATCCACCACATTGCAGATGGCAGCATCAAAATAACAGTATACAGAAAACCCACGCACACTGACCAATATCTACTCTGGACATCCGAACATCCCACTGCACATAAACTTTCAGTAGTAAGGACATTATCTGGACAGGCCACACTCATAACAGACCAAACCAACAGGGAAGAGGAGGAGAGACACATACAAGCACTCAAACAATGTCAATATCCCAACTGGGCCATAAACAAAGGCAGACAACAAGTCAACAATAAAACCAACAAACCCCGTAAAAAAACACAACAAACCAACAGAGGGGAGCAGGATCACAAGGACACAGTCACACTACCATACATCAGAGGAACAACTGAACCCATCCAGAGAGCCATGAAAAAACACAGCATAAGCACTGTAGTCAAACCATACAAAAAACTCCGCCAACAGCTAGTACACCCCAAAGATAAAATCCCACAAGAACAAAAATGCAACGCCATCTACGAAATCCAATGCAAATCATGTAATAAATCATACACAGGGGAAACAGGCCGGGCTTTTCACATCTGAAAAAAGGAACACCAAAAGGAATGTGAAAAGGAAACATCAGGGCGACTCACCAGAACACAAAAGACAAAGCATTGCAGGAAAACCTAAAATCCGCCATATCAATCCACATCATGGATTGGGACAGGACACGGGTCATTGGATCAGAAAACAACAAGTTCAAACGTTGGATCAGGGAGGCCATTGAAATCAGGAAACGAGGCACGGACAGGATTAACCGTGATGATGGAGCGTTTCTCCTTTCGCACACCTGGGACACCCTCCTCCAGAGACCACCGGGCGATGGGAGGTGTAGTCAGTCTGAGTGACCTGCTGACCACACCTACAGGAAGTAACAACAGCTGACCACGCCCACAGGAAGTAACAACAGCTGACCACGCCCACAGGAAGTAACAACAGCTGCCCACGCCCACAGGAAGTAACAACAGCTGCCCACGCCCACAGGAAGTAACAACAGCTGACCACGCCTACAGGAAGTAACAACAGCTGATATACGACACATCACCACCAACACCGGGAACAGTTCTGAAGATGGCTCGCAGCAGCAGCCGAAACATGTCAACAAAGTAAATACACTTTACTGTATGGTCTTTAAAAAAGAACCCAAGAAGTTAAAGTACATAAGAAGACAAAATGAACATCTTTGATGTGACTTGTGATAGAGTAAAAAAGGATCTGAGGCGCTCTGTTGTAAATACGTATGATAAAAATCCTTTATTGGTTACATGGGATGAGCCAGTGTGTTTCGAAACAGGTAGTGTCTTAGTCTTTTGGTCCATTTAGGTTAATGTTTAGTTAGGAAAAGTATTAAGTGAATACAATGTCCCCCAAAAATCACAGAAGTTAAGATACCCTCTATTTATCCCACATTGTTGGTTTAGTCTATCCAGGGCAGCTTTGGTTAAAGTTACAGACCTTTGGTTAATGAGTAATGCCACACCTTTTGAATGCTTAGGAAATCACGAGAGGAAAGTAATATTTGTTTTATGAAAGTATTCATAAAGAAAGTTCTATAAACGTAAAGGGCATATTTCTGAAGTTCATTGTTATTTAAAGTTGCACAAAAGCCACTTCTAAAAAGTGTGCCCTGTTGAAAAGAAACAAAAACTGAAGTTGAAGGGAAAGAAGAGGAGATAGCAAGTTGATTCTTAGAGACCTTTATCTGGGAGCCAGTGAGGCCCTGGAGAAGACAGGGTCAATATTCAACCACAGACCGAATCGTCCATCTAAAAATACCAGAACACCACAGTGATCAGGGCAGAGTTGATGAGGCGTGAGGCTTTGGTGTGCTCTGCTAATGCGGATACAGACATCACCCAGTCCCCTCTCTGTGCGATGCAATTATCCACATAAACTGACTTGAGAGGAGC
The DNA here is from genome assembly GCA_029959045.1 of Taenioides sp. WSHXM2023. NCBI lineage: Eukaryota > Metazoa > Chordata > Actinopteri > Gobiiformes > Gobiidae > Taenioides > Taenioides sp. WSHXM2023. The sequence continues at coordinate 15,198,327 of CM057085.1, forward strand.
AGAGCATTTTACACGCTGCTAAAAGCAAATTAGAACTTGCCTTACTGTTGAGGGTCATTCTGAAATGGTATGAAAGAGCGTCATATGGGAATACGCAGTGGTTGTCACGTTTTTCCCCTTATCTGGGTAAATTGGAAAGGTAATAGCACCAGAAAATCATTTGTATTATTCGTTCTACTTCAGAATATTTAGGCATTTTCTCATATTATTACTTTCTCAGTCATTTAAATGTGCTTTTACCTTCGATAGGCAAGCCATTTATTTTATCGGTAGTTTCTTTGGACATAGTGACCACAAGAGGAAATCTTTGGAAAGCTTTGGCACTATAACTCTGCTCACCCTTCGCATGAAGACCAGTCTCATACATTATAATGGGTTTTGGCTGTACTGCCTCTGGGCTACAATGCTCTTTTATAACATTTCATTTACTAAAAGAATATATTAAACTGGTGATGGTTTTCTGACATTTTTTTTAAACCATCCAGGGCTTTAAAAATGCCCTAAACCTTGACAAACCAGAACTAGAACAGGACTAAACATTGCCTTTATACAGATTCATATCAGTATGGTCCCCACGACCTCTGTTACGTCTCAAACCCAACCAAACGTGATCACAATCAGATTTGTTTTTCTCAGTGACTCATGTGAAACATTGGTCACATATCATTTACAAACAAAATTACATTTCTCGCCTCTTTGATTAACAGAGTCTAGTGCACTGATTCTGCAGAAATATGCAACGTTTTTCAGTTCCCTTGTGATATTTTTTTTCTTTCTTTTTTTTCTCGTAAGCAGCCACATTTGTTTTGATATAGGAGGACCATGCATGTCCCTCATTGGCTAATCCACCTATCAATCACACCCATCTGAAAACAGGGAGATTCACCGATGACCAGACTCCTTCACATCACATCAGTATTTAAGAAGTCTGTATTTTGGATCCCAGGCCAGACTAAACCTAGTTTCTGTACGTTTAGTATGCAGCTTGGCATAGTTTACACTTGTGATCTCACTCCTAACAACTACATTGTTTCTTAATTTACACACAAACCTCACCTATCAGTGCACATAATGATATGGCTGATTACTATGTGCTTTCTCCACACGCAAGAAGAAAATTACAGCCCAATACTTACAAAGATGATACACCAGCGCTCACTCATGTAAGGTTTTCCTATGTGCTTGTTTTGAGACATTTGATCCATATATAGCAGCATTTACAGAGACGAATATAAGGGCATGATCCTGGACGGGTTTAGGGACAGAAGCAGCCACAGTTAAGGCTATTGTTCTGGTCCCTCTGCACTGTAACACATCTGACACAGGGGGCGCTATTGTGCACTCTGTGGTCTGTAGAAAGTGCTTTTTAATGAGTTTTAATAGCTGAGAGCTGTGCACTCTGGACAATAGAAGTTATAATTGTGAAGAGCCTTGCACTTCAGTTCACTGAGAATAATAGATAGATAAATGATTGCAATTTAACTCTGCAATTTATGCTAATTTCAACTAGTTTGAAATGTAAGAGCCAATACAATGGCTAATTTGTTCAAATTTAATAAAGATGTTCATTTTTACTGTGCTTAGTTACTCCCTTTTGTCCAAATCAGCAACAAAATGACTGCTGAAAGTTATTTTATGTTTTCAGTGTAATTATATTTCTACTGCTACAACACTGTTATTTTGTTTGTTGATTTCTATGGTTGATTATAGCCTGTGAAAAGCAGTTATTCAGACAGTCATATTATAGGTATTCAGATTCAGAGTAAAATGAATATTTAACAGTATTTGAAATGTAATGTAAACCTTTTGACTCTCACCCACTCGGACCTGATGGGAAAACTGTTCTGTCCTATGGTTTAAACATTTGAAAATGCTTGAGATAATGATTTAACCTTTTGTTCAAAGCAATTAAAATACCATCTGGAATCAACAAGCTTTATAAAGATAGAAATAGTTGGCAATATTAAACACATCCACTTCTAAAAATGCACGATCTTAAATCATCTTTGTCAAAACTTGCGTCACTGTTGCACAAAATTTAAACACAATTTAATCAAAGGCAGTTCTCCCACAGAGTTGATCTTATAGTTCAGTGATCGACTATTCTGGTAAGAGAAAGAGAGATACTTTATTGAACTCGAGGGAAATTCAAGTTTTGCTGCAGCAACAACATTCTTTATTTATACATTTGTTTATTTATTTATGTATATTTTTAGTCACCTTTGTGTCTCAGACAAAGGTCTCAGTGCAGTTTAACAGCACAGGTCAGGTAGGGTCTGCAGATCTGTGTCAGGGCAGTTTGAGAAGAGGAATAGCTAATAATAAAAATAGTTGTTACGATGAAGAAAGGCATTGTGAGTCTACACGATTTATGCTATATGTTCCTCATGCATAATATTGTTTCTATCTCAGCTGTAGTGTGAAATCATGAAAGTAGGTGTAATTTTCTTTACTAAACCATATTAAGGATATGATAAAAACACTTTTATTCCATAACTTTCATGGAATGGCTGCAGATACTCATCAGTGGAGTACAGCTGTAGTAATTATGCAGCAATTTAACCCTAACAAATGGCCTCATGTTTTATTCATGTTGGCCTCCGGGAGATGGATTATGATTAATGACTATTAACACAGACCTGGGTTGTTTTTGCTTTGGTTTATGGTGCCATTTTAACACAGCGTTGCCTATGTGATGAGATGTTTACTCACTTCTAGACTGTCTTTGTTGTAATTCCTCCTCATTTGTTGACACTTATGATCCCGTTGCCCTGTCTTTACCATGTGACCGGAAAGAAGGCTTCTGGTTGGTCCAAAGGTGCTGTAATGGCCAGTGCCCCCATGCCACAGTGAGTCAGCGTGGGATGGTGGTAAAGAGAATTGGGTTTTGTGTGTGTTAGCAAGACTTGAGTTATATTTAGATGGGCATTTGGTCTGCAAACACACTGAGTAATACAGAAATGCGTCATGGTAGGTTCTCATGAAGTATACCACAAGCTAACAGGCAGATATTGAGAGTTAGGGTTGTCAAAAGTAAGGACAATCAGATACTAATCAAGACAAAAACTAGAATTGAAACTAGATGCTCATTTTGGCAAAAAAAAACACAAAACAAAACACTATAACATTTGACCTTTTAGAGCCAGTTTGACCACATGGTAACAGATAGGAGGCACACTTACATAAAATTAAAAATCCCTTTATTATGGACGTACATACCATGAAGAAAGTACTAGTATTTTGTGTTGAACATTACAGTTTATTATCCAAAAATGTGGTATCAAAATCAATATTGTGATTCAAGCCAATTTCTTAGTATTGTATTTGAAATTTTAATGTCATGACAACAAGTTGAACAATGGCTGCAGGATATTTTGAGATACAAGGTCAGTTAGAAAAAGCTTAGAAAAGTTTTAGCGGAGTAAATGAAAACATATTTAATACTGTGTTGGTTATTCCCTTCCTTTTCCTTCCATGGAGCCATCGTGTGTACCCTTACTACGCTTCTAGTACAGGTCCAGTATTGGTTTAGGATCTAATATAGCATGATTGCATTTATGGTCAAATGATGTGATAATAATGATGATTTATTGCCCATATACTGTACTGTAAATAGTGAAGTAAATAGTGTTGTAACATTTTCACAGTGTTGTATTAGATTTAAGTTTATTTTTAATAGGCTTATTTATTAATCTTTATTTTTTATTGCAAATTTATTCTCCTGCTATTGAACCTCACGTTGCAGCAACAGACAAATAAAGGTTCTTTCATATCTTATTTTATTGTCTCAACCAATTAGAGAAAAATTACATCAATAAATCAGTTAAATAGGGTTCAGTGGGGTTTTAAAGGGCCTATATTACACTATTTTCTGATCTATGTTATAATGTTATCAAAAACATACCCGGAGTTGTGTTTTAACACACAAACCCTATATACTAACGCAAAAATACTCTATCTCAGCTTGTCATGTGGTAATACACGATGTGGTCCACCATTGCCAGTGTCTACTGAAAAAGAAAATAAAAGGTTAAGCTGTTGACTTGAAAACTCATCATGACATCACAAATTGGAACAAAGCATTTTTAGCTATGGAAACTAATAAACCAGGATTATTCAAACATGTGTGAATAATACAAAACACATGTTTTGATAAGGTAATAACATTCTAATATAGCTCACAAGAGTCAATTTTGCATAATATAACACCTTTAAATAGCAACATACAGTAGGATTGTAAGGACCAAAATCCACGAGAAAAGCGTAAACCACTAATGGCTCTTTATTTCTGCAGTGTTTTTGGACACAACCTGATCCTGTTGTACCCTTAATAACATACTACATAACATAATGACATCATGCCTCATTATGTGATGTCTGTCAGCCACTGCCATATGATTTATTCTGATCTGATCCCTACATTTACACTACATTGTCCAAATCAGGAGCTCTTGTATTGTGTTGTATTGTGGGAAACACGCTTATTTCTCCACACAATCCTTTCTGTTCCAGCTTCTCATATTCGTCTCATTGTCCTCATATTCTCCTGCAGAATCCTAAGTCTTCTTTTTAATTAAACTCAGATCCTTATCCTCCCTGAACAGTAATGCACACGCAGGGACATAGGAATAACACATAAAAGCACTGTACACATTATTTTCATCCTATTTTGTGGCTATAAATGTCTGTTGAAGCAGCATAATGCAGTCTACTCAAGTTGCTGTTTGTGGAAAATGTGTTGCAACCACAGGGGTCCAAAAGCTTAAGGTCAAAACGAGTCACTTTGATGTGTGTGTGCGTGTGCGTGCGTGTGTGTGTGTTTTCACAGTTGCAGTGCCAAAGCCCACCTTTCCTCACACCCAGAGTTTATGGTGCTGTAGCTCTTACTAAGGGCTGAAGGAGGTGGGTCAGTCCTTGCCCAAAGCAAATATTTGAGCTAAACCCTCTGACAGATTTTTTTTTTTTTTGGAGACTGAAGAAGATAGTCTTTTATGCCCCATTTATGTATGAACCAAAATGATTTTAAGGTGCACTTTTCTGACCTGCATTCTTATCTCTTTGAAAATGTTATTCCTTTGCCTGTAATTTTCCTCAGTATGGCATTCAAACAAGATGGTCACACCACCAGGTCATTTATAGGTCAGATCTGCAGGGAAGCGAGCCTGCTCACAGTAAGAATCCATGGTTTTCAAAGTGTTTTTTTTTAACAATAGAACACATTGTATAAATGCAAGATTCTGATGTGTTTTAACTACAAATGGCAAATAAATTAACCTAACCTAAGATAGTTAAGCTGAATGCCATACAGCCGAGCATCCTCAGCACAGCAATAACATCTCTATGGAGGGAAGCAGGTCCACAAAAGTTACACAGAGCACCTTTAAATTTGCTGGGTGGTGATCTTATGCTGTTCCGTTTTATGACCAGTGGCACCTTTTAGATAATGGAAGCTAGTTATCACTGAGTGGAGGGATTTTCAGGTTCACTCTCTTTCCAAATTTATCACAGCCGAAGGGTAAGGACAAACACACACACAACTCCGGACAGAGGACACCGCAAACAAAACGATGCAATAAGTCACCAAACATGCAGTTAGAGAGACAGAGGGCCCAGTGTGAGATTAACCAAATTACACCAGATAAAGCGCCGTAATGGGGACAATAAAGCTATTATAAAGTCGCAGTATGTAACTTTTATAACATGTTTGCTCAACAGAATGGTACCAAACTTGCATTCATTAAATTACATGCGGTATAATGCTCCTCCATAGACCTGCTCTGTAACTTGACATATAGTGACATCACATCGATTACTTTTATGTGCATACTGTGGAATATTCCAGGCAAAGCAATAACATGTCTATGGAGACAAGCAGGTGGCAGACCCTCCACCAAAAGTTACACAGTGCACCTTTAAATATAACACCCCTGCCAAGGACAGTTAGTGACATCTTCTGTATAGATTTCTCCCTAAAACCGTGACTTTATTGTCCTTATTTCTATGGCAGTAAATAGTGGATCCGCCGAATTAACCCTGGAGAGAAGTCAGCTGAGGCGTTATGAATTGGGCAAGGGAAGGATACGGGAGAAAGGCGCGTATAGAAAAGGAGAGGGAACACAAGGGGACTGAAAAGACGAGGAATAACGCCGAAAGAGAGAAAGAGAGAAAGAGAGAGAGAGGCGCGCGGAGAGAAATGAGCGGTGACATCACATCCCATCCCTCCGCCTGCCTGCCGCGCGCTCACTTTGCACCTTTGCTCCACATATGCGCACGGGCAACGCGTCTCTTCCTTCTTCCGTCGCTCGAAGAGGGGGCCGGACCAATACGCCGAGGGACACGGGAAAAACACACACTTTTGACAGGATGAACAACAGTTTTCTAAGCATGGCGTCGATAGGTGACTCCGACCCGCTCAACGCGTCTATCCCCGCGACCAAAGTTGAAATCACGGTGTCCTGCAGGTAAGAGAATGTGTCTGTTTAACCTAGTTTAGTTTGAGAGCCGCGCACTGGCTATAATGCGCCTTAACTGTGTCCAAACTTTTATCGTGTAGTCTGTTTACTCCCATGAGGATTTCAGCGCCGTGACAACAATTTCTATTGCTTATACACGTTGTTGTGAAGTAAGGTGTGCCAAGAGTAGAAATACAAGCATAGCCTTGTTGTTGATGCGGTTCACAAGCTTTTACTGATAAGAATGTACGCTACTTTTGCATTCCAAAAAGACAATCTGGCGTTATGTCGGCTCCCTTGTCTAAACAGTGTTATTTTTGTTGTAGCTGTTACCGCATGTCTGGTGAAATTGTAGTTTATTTACGATGGGAAACTTTAGTATTTGTCAAGTTTACGCAGAGTCTACTGTAAGGGATTTACGTCAGGTTAGATTTAAACTTTAAAGTGCGATATACGTAGACTAAACTTGCCAGTATTGTATTTGCGTAATTTGGCGAGATTAATCTTGCATGTTGACAAGTACGTTCTGCGTGCCTGTAATTATAAATTGTTCGAATAAGTTGCATTTTCTGCTACAAAAACGAATTCAGTATTTTACTATGAAACGGATGAACACCGTTTGCGTGATTGTTGACGCTTGTGTGATGTGATGTGATGTGATAGGAGCTGACAGGCAGAGCAAGGGGAAGATCCTGGTGTGACATTTGAATAGGGGGCTTTTCTCTGACGTTTATCCTGCGCAAAATATGTCATGGCGGTGTGCTTTTATTGCTTTTAGACAATGTGATTTTAATTCCCTGCCATGTGTTTTGAGAAAACGTCTTTTGAGAATCTCTAAATGTGTCACCTGCATTGATTCAAATAGGTCATAACTCACTGTGCTGTCACTCATGTCCTGAAGCACGAAAAGGCATTTGAATTAAGGATTTACTGAGAGTGAACAGATAATAGAGTATGATATTGATATACAGACTTGCCTTTGTACTGTATTGCAATAATGCACTGTGTTGGTGGTCCCTGTTTTGGCCATGCAGATGAGTGTTATATATTTTTGAGTGGAACTAGAGGGAATTTTTTAACACATGCATGTTTGAGTATTGAAAACTTTGGCCCAGGCTCATCACACATGTAAAAAGTGTTTATAAAATATGTATATGTCCGTCATATGTTTTAATAATATAACGTGAAATATATTTATAGCAGACTTTTTGATTTTGATTGAGGCCACTGTTGGAGTGTATGCAATTGAAATTCCATTCTCATGATTGTCATTTCTAGTAAGTAGTGCCATTAGTGAATAATTTACCAGTGAAGTGCCTATCACACTTGAGTCATAAATGAAATAAAGTAAAAAGTTAAAGGATTAAAATCAAATCACTACTACATAATAGACCAGGTGGGGTGGCCATTATTATTTTTTTTACATGTAGCCTATTTGAGCAAAATTTGTCCTTCCAGTTCAGATATACTGTACAACCAGCTCTTGAGGTCCAAATAAGTTTGCTGTGTACTGTCTGCATCTATTAATAAGCATTATATTGTCATAGAATCCGGAAGTGAGCAAAAGTTGTGCAATTATAAATTATAAACTCGTAATTGCTCAGAATGCGTACGTGAATTATGAACTGAGACACACACACACACACACACACACACACACACATACATACACACACATACACACAAACATACATACATACATACATACATACGTTATTACATTGTGGCTGCCTCATGGCTCTTGTCCTCTCCCACCTCACACTCCATGGTAACTGCCTGGCCCTCTCCTGTTAAGACTTTGTTTTGTGTTATTTTGAATGGACGTAATGGGCATCTCACGCCCAACATCTCCATGGAGACTACTGTTTTAGCGTTTTCTCCCTGAGTGTGAGTGGGGTGGTGAGAAAGACACACCGACTCCAAGGACCAATGAATGAAAGCCCTCATGCCAGTTTAGTGCTGTGGAATCTTGACAATAGCTTAATAGTAGATTTAAAGCTGCAGAGGGAATAGGAAAATAGCGCAGTGCACAGACATCACATACATGCAAGATAGGAATTTGGTGTGTTATATGTTTTTGGATATGGTTTGATAATATATGTTTGGGGAGGAGTTTGGTAGCTCACTTGACATATTGACCAGGATAGTGAAAATCTTTGATAACGTCACTGTAGATGAAAATAGGTTATGTGTCTGAGAACTGGTTTGTTTTGTTTGTTTGAATTTTTGCATTCAGTCATGCTGAGGAAACCTGTCATTTTGAGTGGCCAACTGCAATGGAATGTCTGCAGACCAGATTGTATTCTGGTCTATAGCAGAGTTTATCAGCCTTTTATACATATTGTGCATGTTTTAGGTGAAAAAAAAAGTAGGTAGGTAGGCCTGTCACAATAAATCAGCTTATCGCTCAATATATTATAGCTGGAACAAGAATTTTTCATAGTCAGTATTTATAATCTGTGTGTAAGTAGGGGACTGGACTTTTTGTTATTTTTCCATACTATGATAACATTTGAGCTGGTCAGGATTGAATAAATAACTTCTATGACTCATTATAACTACTACCATAACTATTAAATATTTCATTCAGCTATTTACTTATTGTATCTTATGTTTTAACAATAATGTACCTTTACAATGGTTTTGAAGATAATCCTGTTAGGCCTAGTTTAAGAATGTTAAGATGACTTGTGGATTTTGTAGATTACTGTCTATTTATCTGTATATAGTACAGATGTGAGCACATACACTATATTTCTGAAAGTATTCACTCACCAATCCAAATAATGGAAATCAAGTGTTTCAATCACTTCCATGGCCACAGGTGTATAAAATCAAGCACCCAGGCCTGCAGACTGTTTCTACAAACATTTGTGAAAGAATGGGTCGCTCTCAGGAGCTCAGTGAATTCCACCGTGGTACTGTGATACGATGCCACCTGTGCAACAAGTCCAGTCGTGAAATTTCGTCACTACTAAATATTCCACAGTCACCTGTCAGTGGGATTATAACAAAGTGGAAGCGATTGGAAATGACAGTAACTCAGCCACGAAGTGGTAGGCCATGTAGACTGATGGGGTGGTGTCAGTGAATGATGAGGCGTATAGTGCGCAGAGGTCGTCAACTTTCTGCAGAGTTAATCGCTACCGACCTACAGGCCTTCAGATTAGCTCAAGAACAGTGCGTAGAGAGCTTCATGGAATGGGTTTCCATGGCCGAGCAGCTGCATCCAAGCCATACATCACCAAGTGCAATGCAAAGTGTCAGATGCAGTGGTGTAAAACACGTCGGCACTGGACTCTAGAGCAGTGGAGATGCGTTCTCTGGAGTGACGAATCGCACTTCTCCATCTGGCAATCTGATGGACGACTCTGGGTTTGGCGACGACTGCATTGTGCCAAGTGTAAAGTTTGGTGGAGGGGGGATTATGGTGTGGGGGTTTTTCAGGAGCTGGACTTGGCCCCTTAGTTCCAGTGAAAGGAACTCTGAATGCTTCAATATACAAAGACATTTTGGACAATTCTATGCTCCCAACTTTGTGGGAATAGTTTGGAGATGGCCCCTTCCTCTTCAACATGACTGTGCACCAGTGCACAAAGCAAGGACCATAAAGACATGGATGAGAGAGTTTGGAGTGGATGAACTTGACTGGCCTGTACAGAGTCCTGACCTCAACCCGATAGAACACCTTTGAGATGAATTAGAGCGGAGACTGAGAGCCAGGCCTTCTCGTCCAACATCAATGTGTGACCTCACAAATGCACTTCTGGAAGAGTGCTCAAAAATTCCCATAAACACACTCCTAAACCTTGTGGACAGCCTTCCCAGAAGAGTTGAAGCTGTTATAGCTGCAAAGGGTGGACCGACATCATATTAAACATATGGATTAAGAATGGGATGTCACTTAAATTCATATGCGAGTCCAGGCAGGTGAGCGAATACTTGGCAATATGGTGTACCTGTTACCAGAGAAGGACCAGCGCTTTAATATATCTGTCTTGTTTTTTCAGACGGAAGATCAAAATGAGTAATAGGGCAGGGTGATATCGTGATGATCCCTCTGATGATATCCAGATTCATTGCATTGGTCTGAGTGTGATTTAACTAATCACAGTGACGTATGAACTCTTCAGAAGCAGCAGATGGCTTCAGTTAGTGACTTACTTCTGCAATTGCGAAAAATACTCTAGACTACTATTACAAAATCTTGATATGATTCTTTTTGGCATATTGTCCACACCTAGTGAGCTATGTGGAAAAAAATCTTCCAAAAACCCACTGAGCATTCATAGTCTGCTGTATAAAAATGCTCTTATTTTTCTGCACCTGTTTTTGCAAAAGCATAAAACAGATAATTGGCAACTTTTTTTTTTTTATATTACTCACTAAGTCTCTTTTAAGGTGCACTATATAACTTTTTTCTTTTGTTGAGAGTCCGTCATCTGCTTGTTTCTATGGATATGTCATTACCCTGCCTGGAATGTTCCACAGTGTGACATTAAACAGCTCTACCTTATATTTATTCAATTACAGGTGGTTTTATAGCTCAAAAATGCCAGAAAAACAGGCATTCTGACTGTGTGCGGGTTGCCTCTCCACAGATTTGACCTGTAACTTGGTCTGGTTTGGTCTCCATGGAGATAGAAAGGTACTACATACTGTGAAACATTTCAGACAAAGCAGTAACATCTCCATGGAGAAAAGCATTTGACAAACCCTCCACCAGAAAAGTTACACAATGCACCTTTAATTCAGATCCTCTCAGTGCAACGAGCTCTCTCTCATGTGGTAAATGATGCATAGTCGCTGGTGACATAAGCGCCAGAAATACTGTATTGACACGTCTCATGTCTTGCTAATTCACATAATACTCTGATGCTATGGGAGAAGAAGTTTAAGCTCTTGACTTGAGCTCAGTGAGACCAGAGACACACCACACGAGCTAATCAATAAAGAACGCTGGGTGTCGAACTAAATCGATACACCTCCAGCAAGGCCACTTTGTCATACCATCGCACACATGCTCTAGTGTTCGCACATGTACGCACAGACACATGTGAAAAGCCCTTTAAGGAAATAGAGTTATACAGCTATTCCTCATGCTGAGACGTCATTCAAAATAAATGACCAAGATGCACTAAGGCTTTACCACCTACACCTTATTCCACAGGGACCCCTCTCTGAAAGGCCCCCAGTCCAAATATTCCATTATAGGCTTTGATCGGTCGAGACAGCTCACCACCTTGTACCTGTTTTTACACTCCAACAACTATATACAAGGAAATAAGGCGAGTGGGGAAACATTTCTGATGTATGTGTCCAGAAACATAGTGCTAAGGTCTATATATTTCAACTGTGGTGGGTGAACAACTCTAAATAAAATAGTGTTTGCTGTGTTCATGTGTATGTCTCAATACTTTTTCAGAGTGAACATCAGGTAGTTTTACTGTACGTTGGAATAAAAAAACTAAAGCCACAAAGCTTAAATTTTGTATCCCAAGCTTGTTTTTGAGAAGAACAAGATCTAACTTAAAGATGCACTCTATAACATCTGCAGTGGAGGGTCCGCCACCTGCTTATCTCTATAGAAATGTTATTGCGTAGAAATGTATAGATTAAACCTATCTATCACAAGGGAGACAAGCAGGTTACAGCACTACGCTACATTACAATTCAGATCTGTGGAGGGTCGCCCCATTCACAGAAGGAATTATTATTATAGAAACACCCATAATGAATAAATGATAGGTGTGTTTAATGTCATACCATGGCACATTCCAGGCAAAGCAATACCATCTCCATGGAGACAAGTAGGTAGCGGACCCGCCACCAGAAAAGTTGCTGAGTGCATCTTTAAAGACTGTGTTTTTTTTTTTACTAGGTGCTCATAGGCGTATCACATTAACACATTTTGAAGCATGGTATATTACTACAGAGAAATACTAATACTAAATAAGATTGAAACTACTTTACACAACTGGCATAATGCAGGATAATCCCAAAACCAATTTTTAAATATATCATTAAAAGGCTTGAGCTGCAACAAATAAGTAGCAGAATGATTAGCCATAGAAGTTATGTATTCCACCATCTACAGCTAAGTCTTACATTATTACATAAAAATGGCCAACATCTCCCCCCTTTCGCAAAGTAGCTGTGCCCATGATAAACACTGAGCCACAAAATATATTGCTCCAACTTTCATATTGATCAATTGTAATTTTCATAACAGGCCTTCATGTGCATGCAGAGAAAAGCCTTCATTGTGTTTGAGTTAAAGTACATCAAATTTGGCATAAGGTTAGTGGTTCCCAATCTTTTTTATCTGGAGTATCCGATAAGCTTTGTCTCACACCCCAAGCACCCCCTCACTCAGGTACTTAATGAATGTGTTTTTTGTAGTAATACATTCTTAATTACTCCAGATAATACTTAAAGATGTAAAAGATTATTTCAGTGAATATTTTGATCAAATGCAAAACTATTAAACCATTCAAAGGACCCCTGGTTGGAAAACAGTGGCTTAGTTCTTGGTATATACTGCATCATAGCAGGAAGTTTGTCAGTTTGAAATCCCTCTCTCCCCAGTTCATATTGTTGCATTGTCCCTGGGCAAGAAACTTTACCCATTTGTTTATGTACTATAATTTGTTTGTAGTGTTGTTGGAAACGCGATATGTTCATATTATCAGCACCACATCTATTTCAATCTGCCCCAGAACAAATAGCCTCCTGAAGTAATTTGGAGTAGTCAGGTATAATCATATTTAACAGTGATTTCGACCAGATCGCTAGAATCTTTACGGCGAATCAGGGCTGTCTCTAGCTTTTTGGGGGCCCTGTGAGAGTTCTTTTTTTTTTTTTCCAGATCCATAGTTTCTCAAAATTTAGTCACTGATTATACCACATCCAGGCAGCTCATTTTTCAATCACATTAATTTACTGTTTGAAAAAATTCGGGGCTCAATATTTAATGTGTCCACAATTGCTACTCTCAATATACTTGTTTTTCCATGTATTTCTACAGTAAATACATGCAAACACTTCTACTGAAGAAGTGATGTATATGCTCTTGATTTAATTTTGCACCCAATTACTATGATGATATGCTAGAAATGGTGGCTCCCATATATTCTTGCAATGTTTTTTTCTTCTTTCGATTGATATAAAATTAATAGTTTCAGCCATATATATGTCTTTACATAGTATGGGGAGAATCATGATAGATTTTAATGTCCCTCAAGGGTACAGTACAGCTGTAAGGTTGGTTTATTACCTTTTGCAACCATTTAAACTGATTTGAAGTTTAAAGAGTGGACCAGTAACTACATTATATTTTAAATAAGCTATGTTATTAACAGTCCTATTAATTGATAAAATGGCTATTAATCACACTTAAATTTTAAAGCATTATTATAAATATTGTTTAAGGACAGCTGGCTATAATCTAAGTCTAGACTATTGCTTAATGTATGTGTGTGGTGGCATGTTTCAGGTAAATACAGCCATGGTCAAACAATAGGGTTAGTTGGGTCAGTCAGTGTTCTGTAGGAGTTTGGTGAAATATGTGGATTTACTGGATTTACCGCTCACACGGAACGTCTATTCTTCTGCCACAGTCATTTTTGTTTGAATCTCAATTCAAATTGGACTAATTGCATATCTGCATTTTTAGATATTATATTGTCCACAAAGCAGGGTAGTAGAAAAAAAAATCTGACCCTGTAGTACGAATGCTTGTAAATAATGTCAGTGATTTTATAACTGTCTTACGGTAAATACAAGCAATAGGCCCCATGTAATAACCCTTATCTCAGAAACTCCCTGTGGTGTTGTAAAGGAGTGGTATCTGTAAAGCTATTATTCATTTCATTTTGGGGGAATATGGAGTGTGTGCTTTGATGGCTGAGATGAGTATACTCACTTTAGGTTAGAGAAATGGCTTTTTAATATATAAATATATTAATATGTAAATATATAAATGTGAAACATCCAACTTACACCGTGAAACAGCCAACGCTATCTGTGAATGCACTGTTATCAGGGCCAGAGTTGTACAGCAACTCGGTGAATGGCCTAAAAATACTATATAAAAGAGTAATAGAATTTAGTGTTTTTTTTTTCTTCTGTTGTTACTCCAACTCATGTGCTTTATAATTCACGTTTAGGTTTCTGGTTTTCATATTAATTCAAGAGGCTTGTTGCTAGATTAAACTTTGAATAGGATTAAGTCAACAGTAGTATGAATCCCGTATGTGTGGACCTGTTTGTTAAGTTACAGGCAATTAAGTTAAATAGAGTTATTTCCTGGAAGAGTTCTTAGAGGAGTGTATACAGTTTCTTTGCAAAAAAGTGGAGAGATTTGTTTTTTTTTTTGTAGCTGTAATACTATGAAAATTTGTTATTGTGACAGGTCTAGTTGACATGGGAAACTACATAGGTGTTGTGGTTTTTTATATCAAATAAAAAGCTACCTTTTCACTTATCCTGTTAGTGCCTATGACAGGTTTGACCACTCATTTTACTAAAACACATTTAAGATTTTGCTAAAGATTTTACCTTTTTTTTTTTTTTTTTTTTTTTTTTTTTTAAGGTTTCAAAAAGGGAATTTCTAAACTATTACCAAGCAAGCATTTAGTACACTGGGCCAAAGCTCCTCTAATGTACACAAAAAATCATATTTCACAGGCAAAATTATATGAAAGCACATTTATTTTGTTGAAATAATGTTTAAAGTATCAGAAAAAGTGTGTTTCTTCCATTTAAATTGTTGTAAACGTTTGGATAGAATTCTCCCAGTGTGATGTCTTCAGTTCAGTTTCAGTTTCACTTTAGTTTATTTGTCATTTGCAGTATAAAAACACATTGGAGGGTTAGGGTAGCCCGGAGCGCACAGCGTTCATACACACATTCAAACAGACAAATTAAAACATATTAAAAACACAAACCACAGAATATGAACACAAGTAAAACTCCATTAAAACATCAAAAACTCTCTTAAATCGAACTCTCTATTTCCTGTCATTTTCAACATATTTTTCAACTTTTCCTCACAAATTGCTTCTCGATTTGTCTAAAAGTCTAATTTAGATTTACAAAAGGTATTATCCCATCAAATTACTATAACATTTTGTAATGTGTATGTTTTTATTAACTGCCTGGAATTCAATGTAGGGTACAGACTGTGAGAGACCCATTAGACTGGACTGGCTACAAGACTACACCACCTGAAATGCTTGGTAACTATCTCTATTTAGTGTTTGGACATAGTAACAAAGTGCATCCATAAATCTCCTCTATAGTCAGTGCCTTAAGATGCTGATAAGAGATTGACTGTAGCTTTAATCAAAGAGGTCCAAGAAAAAAGGTGACATCGACTCAACAGCAGTGATCTCCCACTAATCGTTGCTGTCCCCATTATCAGCAGTGCAAAGTTCACCCTTTTGTTTTTGAAGAGAAACACATGTATGTAGTATTTGATTTGAGGGACAGAGGAGCTACTTTTCAGACAGGCTCGTACAGCTCCGCTCAAACAGTGAGAGATACAGGACTATACTCCATACAACTGTACAACAACTTATCCTTATTTAATAGATAACCTTCTGTTATGTCAATCACTATTTCATCTTTGCAGTGTTTCTCTTTACCCACCTCTTGTATACAGTTGAGAGATTTATTTGTATTACTATATTTCTATATTTTCTATTTTTACTTGTACATATGCATTTATATAATTATGTCTTAGTTGACATTGGTTTTGTAGGCGTGACTTTGGAGCCAAGTTCCATATTAGGTATAGGAATTTATTTACGGGCAAAATAGTGAAATAAAAATAAAACATTTTAAGACCAAAATGACAAGGCTCACTGCAGCAGTTACAGAGAGAGGGATGACAACTTTTCAATGTAAAGTCAATTGGAGCCACAGTCAATGGACCCAAAAGCGCCCCCATGGTCGCTATTTGGAACGTGGCGGCTAGCAGGTTAGCTTTGTCCATTTATATATAGAGTCTATGGTCTAGAGTTATGGCTTTTTAATGTGGAAAGCCTTTTTTGCTGAACTTGTGATAATGCATCTTGTCTGACTCCAGCTGTGGAGCTCATCACAGAGGAGCATTGGGGTTTGGGCTGAAGCCAAAACTGAAGCTCCCAAACAAACCAAAACAGATATTTACTTCGCCCGTATTAGCAGAGATACTGAATATTTGTGGAAGG
This sequence comes from Taenioides sp. WSHXM2023, assembly GCA_029959045.1. Lineage (NCBI taxonomy): Eukaryota > Metazoa > Chordata > Actinopteri > Gobiiformes > Gobiidae > Taenioides > Taenioides sp. WSHXM2023. The sequence continues at coordinate 15,214,993 of CM057085.1, forward strand.
AAAGATGTGTGCTTTTCTCTCAACTAGACTGTCAGCTTTTTCTCAATCGTTTTCAGAAGAAAGTCATCCCAGAGTCAAGACTGCTGCGTATTCAGCCTGGCTTCTTTCAGGTTAACATGACATATTTTAAGATGTTTTTTATGCATTGTCCCAGATCCCAAGTCACATTACTAAAACCCAGAATAAAATATTTTCTCTGCTAGATATCAAATGAATCAACTGTCCTTATGTAATTATCAGATTTAAGAGTAAATTACTGAAGTTAATTATTTCACACGTGGAGAAAATTTGTCAAATCTCATTCACCAAAAGGACGCCCCTATCCCCATGTGTGTCTCACCTTGAAAGCTACAAATACAACAAAGACAACACTGAATAAACAAAACCATGGACAAATAAACACCTTTTCAATCATGCTGACAGTGTTTGAGCCGTTAAGATAATGCTAATGCGTAACTTGACATTTCAAACATTATTTATCCTCCTGGCTATTTCTACAATTATGAATTAATTCCTTCTTATCTTTCTTTTGAAAATTGGAGAGTCAGAAAGGATTAGACATTTGCAGACTTGTTTCTTTCTGTTTGGAGTAAGAGTTTTTTGTGTTAAACCTTTTTTTCAAGGAGATAAGAGGCATCAATCCCCAAAAGTCACAAGATTCACTGATTGGTTAGATCCAGCTGTCACACACACAGAGCCTCAGAGTGTGAGTTTGAGTCCACAGAATCAGTGAATCACAATATATGATGCCATGACCAAAATATCAGATTGTGATTTGCCATGCCCAAGTCACAATACGAGAAACAGAAAAAAGAAACATTACAATTATATAATTTTTCACTACTTTTTGTAAATATATTCCTCCCACCTAAGCCTATCACAATAACAAATAGTGAAGTGTGATATATTGTTAAAGTAAATATAGACCTTAAACAGAACGAAACAATAAAGCAGAATTATCTCCCCAAAAGTATTCTAAATCTACATTATTGTAAAAAAAAGAGCTGCAATACATAAATAACATAATGCAACACTTAAGTAGTAAGTTTGTATCTAGAGTCATAGAAATTCTACAGCTCAAATCTTATAATAGTACAGAAAGATAACAAAAATGTCCCACTAGTACAAAGAAAAAGTCTTCATGATAAATATTGACTTCCAAAAACTGTTCATCTATCATATATTCAACTATAAGTCCATATAGTTAGTCATCGTGACAGACATACTCCCGCTTCTTCCATATACATCTCCATAACCTTTGGGGAAAGAGTTTAACATATTGAAGCCTGCGTGTTTTTACTTTAAACAAACTACTCTGAGTCAGACTGTGCTGCATTCAATGTCTATCTAAAAGCACAAAGTGATTGGGATTGACACAAGTAACTTTTTTGTCTGTTTACACAAGGTGTCACGCAGCGGGACACACCAATGATTTTGGGACGCCAGCGGCACCACGGTGCTTGCAATTAGTGAGACAAAACTATATTGAAGAAACTGCCACTTACAGTCAGCATTGTCTACTGTCCCCCCGTGTTATGACTTGTGAGTGTACTCTGTGATGCTTTTCCAAGTGATTTCAGTAAAGATTTATGCACTCAGAGGAAATTACTATCGACCTTCTTGCGCCTCTTATTCCTGAACAGTGGGGACTCTCTACATAAGTCAACACAGTGGCTAAATGCACTTGTCTTCTTCTGTGCCAGCGTAATTGCTCCAAAACCTATGCATCACACAGTTAGCCAGCGTAAGGGAAAATGGATTGATAAAGATCTGAGGGAGAGAGAGAGATACTGCTCCAAAGGTCAAGGGCTACATACAGCAGTGCAATGGACACGTCCAGCAGGTGAAATGGATGTCCACTGTGGTCATAGCAGTGAGAGGATTTTAAATGACAAATGCTCAATGATGAACAGTCGGTCCATACAAATGAACATCGCCTAAGAGCAATTCCCTGGCATCATGTTTTAAAGGGCCATTTTACACTATTTTTTTATCTGCACTGCAAAAACTAAAATCTAGCCAAGATTACTTGAACTAAGAAAGTTTCATCATGATTTGAGTAAATTTCACTTTACATGTAAAATTATCTACCAACGGAACAAGCCTTTTGTAGTTAAAATTTGAATATACATCTTGCTACACTTAAGATAAGAAAAACAACTTTTTGCATGTAAAATAAAAAACAAAATCGAATGTGGCTTGAATGAAGAAAAACACATATATTCCATTGGTAGATAATTTTACTTGTATATATTAGTGTCTCAGCTATCTGCCTCAAATCAAAGACAGGCCAGTATTTTGTTTTGGCCAACCTTCTGCCTAAAAAGACCCATAAAACTTGACTTGAACACTTAAATGTAAAGAAATAACCTCACAAAATGTGACTACACAGCTTTTTAAATTACATAATTTGAGGAAAAAAATCAGAATCTGCCCTATATATTGGCCTAAAAATATCGGCCATCGTTTGCTGTGGATTCTAAACAATTGGAATCGGCCATGAAAAAACCCATATTGGCCAATCTCTAATTTTAACCCAATTTTCCCAAATAGTTATGGATTTTTGTTCAGCTATTTTTGTATTGTAAAAAACCTTTAGTGCCAGTTGAGACTTTGATGAGTTGGTTTCTTGATTTCCTAAAATCTAAAAATGTACATGTGAAAGTGTAGAGGCTTTGTTAATAATAGACCAGCACAGCCAAAAACCTGCTGGCTCCTTAAGCTTGAACGATCACACTTACAGAAGTGGGATGCCATGACATTCATCAGCAGCACTTAACAATAAGGCTGGTCCTGCCAAGTCAAAGAAAATGCCATAAATGTGAAACCTCAGCTATTCAAGAGCAGAAGTCACAGAGGAGCACTGCCAACACAATGTCTCGTCTGTTAAAATATGCACCAGGTAAAGATGCTTATGTAGTGGCATGCAAGCAATTTCCCCAGAATGGACATCTAACTGGGATACATTCAAAAAAGCACCATTAAGAGCAGCTTTCTGATGACAGGTAGTTTTATTCCTCTATACCAGGCCATTATAGGCAAAGAATGTAGAAATGTGAGGCGGATTATTGTGGGGTTTTCTGTGGTAGACTGCTTTTAAAAAATATATGCAATGTTTGGTAATAAAGTGGTAGTGTGCAGCATCTGTAGTGCAGGCAAAGTTGAATAATAACATTTTATAATAGGGATGTATTCTTTACATTTAACATAAAAAGACGTGTTTGCCATACTTGTATTATATAGCCTTAATCAGCTACATCAGCATCTGAATGCTTAATGATTCCTCTGAACAAAAATGAGTAAAATCTCCTCCAGTGCCACAATATGGTACATGATTCACCAGCATTTTCCTTCACCTTTCAGAGTTGTAATTATGAATGCCATTTGACCAAAAAAAGCACAAAATGTCGAAATAGGTCCTAGATTATCCAGCTAGACATTTCATCTTTAAAGCAAGTGCTGCCCTTTTTCAGGTCCAGTTATAGACGGATTATTTGTTTATCAACACAGTGGATGCATGTGCAAACCGAGTGCAGAAAGCGCCGCTGTCTGTGTGTAACAATGAAGTTGCAATGTTAGCTAGCGCTGTTGTCAGCACTAAAACAGTTCATCACCGTGTGATAAAATAAGTTATGATGCTAAATTATCATTAGTGAGTGGGATATGACTTAATGACTCATATGTGTTAAAATGCAGGTGAGTGCATGAAGTGCAGTAAATGACTTGAAGAAATGTCTCAAACTTCAATAGCCGAACATTCATACCTGATTGATACAACTGGCCCCTGTCCCCGACAGCAGCTCTTTCTGCAGGAGACATGCTCAGCACAGCGCCAAGTGACGTAGTCTGATAATCCCTCTACATACAAATTGTACATTTGTAAAACTTAATACTACTACTACTACTACTACTACTAATAATAATAATAGCCCCAAGCAGCAATGATCGGCCCTTGCATGTGCCCCCCAAACGCCGCGCCCTGCCAACGCCGTGCTTGCAAACACCGCGCTTGCAATTGCTGCGCCCCCTCAAACACCGCACCCCACACTAACCCGAATAACCCTAAACCCCAACCACGACTCTAACCCCTAGCCCCAACCCTAACACTAGGCCTAAACCTAAACGTAACCCTAAGCTTAAAGCTAATCCTAGTCGTAACCCTAACTATAGCCTCAACCCCAACACTAACCCTAGCTCTTAACCTGACCCTAACTCCTAACGTAACCCTGCCATTTTACAAAATTTTGATGTTGTTTATTTAAAAAAAAAAAAATCCAAGATGGCGGACTTTCAGTTTGTAAACGGGAGTGGTCACAATATAATTTTTTGTTCCTAATGCCATGATGCATCTGGCTACCAAATTTGGTTCATTGTGTAAGGACGTCCCATTGGCAAGGACAGATTTTTGGCTTGTGAATGATTTTTTTTTAAATAATGCAATTGAACAAAGCGCTACTTTACACCCACAGTATTTGCAATTAGTCCACTTTATTTTGGTCTGAGTGTAGGATGGGAAGCATGGTGGTCACAGTTGTGACCGGTGGGATGGAGCACTGTATCATAGCATAGGCCAATATATTTAGGAGCACTCATATTTCTTTATATAATAAATCCATGATGGTTATCTCAACTATAGAATTGGTTTATCCACCCTAAAGGAAGTGATATGTTGGATGAAGGTCCATAAAACTTGGCTTCGTTATTGTAATTGATTGGCCTGATATAGACTGTGAGGGCGAGATGTTCAGCAGGTTGTTCAATAGACCATACTGACCTGGTGGAGTCAGGTGAGGACACTGATAATGTCCTCCACGAGCTCCACCCCTTCTTCATAACCTGGCAGGAAACATCTCAGTTCAATGCTTGGCCACCAAAAGCTTTATATTTTAACAATTAGAATGCATTTCCTACCTTTCTTGTAAATGAAGAAAGATCTGGAATTTTGATCATATCTGAATAACACACTTTCCATTTTCTTCTTTTCTGCACTGATGTTGAGATTAGAATTATAGGAATGTTTTTGAGACCAATAATAATGTAATGTTTCATTGATATTGCCAAAGACAACCTGTGCTGTGCAATAGATTTTTCAGGATTTGGCAAAACCAGTTCTTTAGAAGGAAAATATGACTTAGTAGGGCTATCTTATTTTATTTCATTTTATTGCTTGTTAACCAACAGATTCAAAATAATACTTGCTCAGTCTGTTTATTCATAACTTTCTGCAATTGTATTTTAAAACATGTATCTGCCTGTATTTAACATGTGGTTAAAAAACAAACAAAAATAAATCAGTAATAATAGTAATATACCTATATAATGGTCTATAATATATTAGAATTGGTAGCCATTCATTTTTAATTCACCAATAAACATTATATTGCTTTTGTGCAGCTTATTACGTCTGTGGGGCTCAGAAATTTGTGGGCCTTACACCTGTTTACACCATTACTGATGCTAAACTGGTAAATTACTTGAAAGAGTTTAGAAGAATTTCATTATAACCACTGCTATTTTGATATCTTATTACATCCACACACCATGACCCATCACTTGGCGAGAACAAACATCCAGATCATAATTATGCTGCTGGCTTTTTTAATGAGAAGACATGGCCCTCTTCACTGCCTTTGCAACGCTGCATATTTCTACCCATTTTTCCTCTCCGGGCGAATAGACTTTCTTTCTACCATGACAGAACGTACCACATAGAGGACATAACCTATCCCGTATCTGTCCAGCTCTGGCCCTCTCATCCATCAAAACACCAGCGGTATTTCAAATGACAACAGACTCTACGTAACTGCAAGCCCACATTTGGTGCATTGGCATTTTATTTTTCCTCATATTACATTCCTGGACAATAATAGGACAAATCAAAAACATCATAGATCCAGCCAGTCCCTCCGCGGTTCGATGACATTTCGAGATACGAGTGATATGTGAATGGAAATTGCCTCATTTTGTTGTTTCTTCCATACACGAGAACAGATTGAGGTGGCAGATTGTTGGAGGATGGCACTGATTGAGACTTTTTGACAAGTCAGATTACTCGACACGCAGTAAATCACAGTGTCGCAGCCCTATTTGGAGGGGAGACAGAGAGGGGGAAGGCCTAATCAAGTCATCTCCATCCTGGTCACATCTCACTGGGGCATGCTTGAATACCTCCAGGGATGGCTCTCTCTGTCTGTCTGTCTATCTGTCTCTCTGCGTGATATCTAACCCCATGCACCGGGTCATGTCTCTGTTTACTCCCAAATGTGCTGAATACTCACTAAACTCGGATAAAAGGCTCAAAGCGATGTGAGTTTTGATATCTGTCTGTGATGTGGGTGTCTGTAGGCGCTTGTAATGCAAGTAATGAGGTAGTTTACACTTAATATATTGTTGACAAAACGTAATGAATTTTGCGCAAGAGATTTAAAGCTTTCGGTGAAACAGATAAAAAAAGTTGACAAGCTGAAATGTTTAACTGTTTACACTGTTATCCAAGGTTATCCGATTATAGATATGACTCCATAAGCCCTGTAATCAAAATACAGCTTTTCTAACGCCAATATTTTTTTAACGGTGAGATCAGTAGTTGTATAATATATTTGTCCCAGACCAGTTTTGACAATAGGACTGGTTATTGTTTAAACTTTAGATCAGGGGTCATTAAACTAAGGCCCGTGGGCCGACTCCGGCCTGCCATGCCCCTTTGTCCGGCCCCACAGTCCCTCTGCCTCCCAACACTTGAACTGAGCCTAGAGGCAATCCTCAAAAATTGTCATGGCCTATTTTTTTTTTTTATTACTTTTTGGCAAATAATAACATGTCTGCATCTTGTATTTTGTTGACTTTTTCAATTTAAAAAATGATATATATATGAAGTATTTATATTTAAATCATTATATGACATTTACCGCCGAATTTGCTGCCGATTTTTTTAATGTATTTATTTTATAGGTCTATTTATTTGACTTTTATTAAGTGCTGCACACAATTATTATTAATACAATTATTATTAATATTATTATTGTTAATATCAACAGACCTACCTACACTTTGTAATTTTTCACACGCCTTTGCCAGTGTCAATCACCAGATGTTTCTTACCTTGACAGTTTCTTACCTTGATATTTCTTACCTTTGATGTTATTATTATTAGAAAATAAATAAATGGAATATCTGTGGTATTTCAAATTAAAACAAAGTGTGAAGTACTTACTACTTTTGCAAACCACTAGTAACAATAAACAAATATGTGCCAGGAATTATGTATTGATATAGTATTGTGGATGGCTGTGCCAAGCTAGTATTTTCTACTACACAAAGAGGCCTGCTGGTGGTCATTTTGGTCTGGGTCAAACAATTCTATTATATGGCCTACCCGACCCCGGCCCCCCACCACAGTCAGGAGCAATAATGTGGCCCAAAGAGAAAAAAGTTTGATGACCCCTGCTTTAGATGTAGGCTGTAGTATTGATATAACTTAGTTAGTATTCGCTATAGCAGCTTAACACCACATTTCAAAGCTTAGTTACTGATTGTCTAATTCTTAGTACTTTGCCTTTGCTTACTATAATTGACTTTTATGAGCTTTTAATGGTGTTGTAATGGTTTTCCAAATACAAATACAGGGTTACAAAGTGTTGTGTTCTATTATTGTGGATCAATATATTGTGGTTTCTGATGAACAAAATATAATATATTGTCCTGCGTATGTTATTGTTTATGTAGCTTACCAGAAAAAAAAAAAAAAAAACACACACATCACACATCATATTTTTTCTTAAAGGATGCTATTGTGTTCTCTTGTGGACTTATTGAAGCTCACTGTAGCTCAAACATGCTGAGACTCCCTCTCACATCTCATCACTCGTCACTGGTTCATACAGACAGACATGTTCAGACCCCACCACTAACCCACCGCCAACACAAGCAGCCTGCTTCACAACAAATACATTCACACTCAGAAGATAACACACACAGTGCTCTCCTACATTTGACCTAAATTATTTCAGTTAAAACATAAATGGCATATTGAAGAAATTTTCTTTAGTGAAAAATATCTATTTTAAAAAGCTTCTAAGATAAATGGAGCTATATTATGCTAATCATGTTTTCTCATCAACTATCTTTTAAGTTTACCTGACCAGCCAGAACCACAGGCTGTGACAAAACTTGACAAAGATGTTGTTCTGGAACCGTTTCCTGTCTCCTCAGTTTGAGTTGGGTGTAATTGACGGACGGATTATCCTGTATCAGAGAGATGTAAGTCAAGACAAACATTGCAGCTTACACGTAAAAAATAGTTACATATTTTGTAGTTTTCAAAAGGAGTTGTCTTCTGCATTTGAGAGACATGTGCTGCAAATTAGCGCCTGTGATTGGACCATCCCGTTACAGCAAAGGTTTGTCACACTCTATGGTCAAGATCCAGACCGGTTTGATTTGAACAGAAGGGACAGGCGAAATCAGGCAACTGTTCAGCATTTTATCAGTCAAGAGCTTTTAATTCTGTCAAACCAAGCATCTCTCCATAATTGACCTGAAACTAGACTCAGCCAGGTCTACCAATAGATGACTGGACTATGTCCAACTAGGACTAGCTCTGATTTAAAAGCAAGATTAAATTATATATAGTCATTGAATAAAGGCATGAATCTGAAAAAAGTGTACTATCAGAGGAGGTCCTCATAGGCTATTTGATAAACACTGCAATTACAGTTTTTATTAGTTAGTCTATTTTATCTTGAAACTCAATCAGTGTTGCAACATCACACATTTGTGTTGCAACAGTTTTAGGGTGTATTAAGAATCTCAGATGTATCTTCAGTCCATGATCCTACTTGTGCCTGTGTGTAACAGATGTTTGGGCTTGTCTGTATCACAAAGTCACGCTCCTGTGTTGGTTCAGGAAACAGGGACAGTGCACTAAACTGTACTGAGAGCACTGACAAAGGCTATTAAGGTGAAATGCCACTCCAGCGGATGTGTGCTTGGATGCCTTTGCGTTGTGTGTGTATAGATGGACAGATTGTGAGATAGTAGGTTGTGTGTGTGTGTGTGTGTGTGTGTGTGTGTGTGTGTGTGTGTGTGTGTGTCAAGGCTGGGATGGTCTCTTGGCTCTCCCTGCTCCTGTCAACAAGAATTAGGACAGTCCTCTCAAAGTAGAAGAGAGAAAATACAAGCTTTTGATGGTCTAGTGCTGTGGAGAGAGGGAACTCCAAGGCAGATTTTTAGGTTATCATAGATAGAATTTCATTAGGATTTTGAAATATAGATACGTAATGTTCCACAGTATTGTATTAAATTTATCTTGCAATTCTTAATTTCAGGTGTTTTATTGTCAGCATCACCTTTCCACAGATCTGACACAGTACTTTTTTAACGTTTAGCTTTTCAATTGTCAGGTATTAAAGTTCGGGAACATTAGTGTGGATGGACAATACAGATTTTTGGATTATCCTAGTAACAATATTCAGATGATTATTCCAACCACGAAATGTGTTCATGTCTTTCATATCTGACAAATATGAAATTACTGTGCAGAACCCTTGTAGCCTTGTTTGCAAGTTGACAACACAACACATTTTCCATTAACTTTTTGTAGCATTTATTATCACCATTAACAATATATGTATTTTTTTATTTTGTACATCATTAAAACAACATTCATAATAGTATATATTTTTCGATAAACTGCTCACCCACTAAATTATGTTTGTAATGTGACTCACAATGGCCAGCCAATCAAGATTAAAGACATCTCCCAAAATGTTCTCTTTGATGCTCTTTCTTATTGTATTATATTGTATTATTGTATATATTGGTCTGATTTGTAAGTGTGGCCTCATCCTGAACTGAGTGCACACGGAAGGTGAGTGGTCCAGTTTCTGTTTCTTATTGTAGAGAGTAACAGAAGTGTGACCGAGGGGATGGACACAGACAAGTCAAGCATAAATGAGACATCTCAGCATTACAGAAAATGTCATTACTTTGTTTGAAACATCAGCACTTTGCACATAATCAAACAAGTCTGTAGCATTTTTATGATTAGTTAAAGAGCCTAGTTTATGCTAATTTCTGATCTATGTTATAATGTTGTTTACTCATCAAAATCCTGAGGTTGTGTTTTATTTCATCCACACATGTTTAGCACACACACACACACACACACACACCCTGCATATTAAGGCTGTTTTTGAGGAAGTAACAACATTATAACATGGCTAAAAGTTCACATGAAGTTGATAGGAGCTGTGCAGTAGCCCTGGGTTGTTATCTCTTAACTTCATCAAAACATGGAGAACTGCACTAAAGACGTTCACATTAACAGAGACTTTCTAATATGAGGAGACTGAGAACATGAGAAATCGTCCATTAAAATGTACGATTATCAGACTATGTCACCTCGTGCTCTACTGTACATGTCTCCTGTAGAAAAGGCCGCTGTCGTGTCTGGTATCATGTCATGTCGTGTGTTTTGGAGGATTTCAGCAGATTTCAGGCTCTCCCGGGGGCGGGGCTAGTTGTATTGATCAGGTATGAGTGGATGTCCAGCTCCTGAAGTTTGACCTATTTCTTCTCGTCATTTACATGCTCACCAGCATTTAATGCATACCGGTCATTAAGTCGTATCTCACTCACTAATGTTAATTTAGCATCATTACTTATTTTATCACAAGATGATAAACTGTTTCAGTGCTGACAACAGCGCTAGCTAATGTTGCAACTTCATGTAAATCGCACTGACAATGGTGCTTTCTGCACTCAAGCTGCTATGTTGATAAACAGATAATTCGTCTATAGCAGACCTGGGCATTGTACAGCTTCCGGGCCACATACGGCCCTCTGGCTGACTCTGACTGGCCCGTTTAAGATAACTTGGAATTACAAAATAAACATATTTTATAATTTTACCTCATGCGTGGTAAAATGATAAAATATGTTTATTTTGTAAAGAGGAGAATCCGACCAATGGTCGAACCTCAGATTCAGGAGGAGCAGTGTGGCTTTCGTCCCGGCCACAGAACACTGGACTAGCTCTATACTCTCCATCGGGTGCTCGAGGGTTCATGGGAGAAAGCCCAACCGCTTTGTGGATCTGGAGAAGGCATTCGACCGTGTCCCTCGTGGGGTCCTGTGGGGAGTGCTCTGGGAGTATGGGGTCTGGGGCTCTTTGCTAAGGGCTGTTCGGTCCCTGTATGACCGGAGCAGGAGCTGTGTTCACATTGCCAGCAGTAAGTCGGAGCAGTTTCCGGTGCATGTTGGACTCTGCCAGGGCTGCCCTTTGTCACCGGTTCTGTTCATTGTATTTATGGACAGAATTTCTAGGCGCAGTCAGGGACCGGAGGGGATCCGGTTTGGGGACCACAGGATCTCATCTCTGCTGTTTGCAGATGATGTTATCCTGATGGCTTCATCGGATCAGGACCTCCAACGTGCACTGGGGCGGTTTGCAGCCGAGTGTGAAGCAGCTGGGATGAGGATCAGTTCCTCCAAATCCGAGGCCATAGTTCTTGACCAGAAAAAGGTGGCTTGCCCTCTCCGGGTGGCTGGAGAGTCCCTGCCTCAAGTGGAGGAGTTCAAGTATCTCGGGGTCTTGTTCACGAGTGAGGGGAGGAGGGAGCGTGAGATTGACAGGCAGATCGGTGCAGCATCGGCAGTGATGCGGTCGCTGTACCGGACCGTTGTGGTGAAGAGGGAGCTGAGCCGAAAGGCAAAGCTCTCGATTTACCGGTCAGTCTACGTTCCTACCCTCACCTATGGTCATGGCCTTTGGGTAATAACCGAAAGGACAAGATCGCAGATACAAGCGGCCAAAATGAGTTTCCTCCACAGAGTGGCTGGGTGCTCCCTTAGACATAGGGTGAGGAGCTCAGTCACATGGGAGGGACTCGGAGTAGAGCCGCTGCTCCTCCACGTCGAGAGGAGCCAGCTGAGGTGGCTCGGGCATCTGTTCCAGATGCCTCCTGGACGCCTCCCTCGGGAGGTGTTTCGGGCATGTCCCACCAGGAGGAGGCCCCGGGGAAGACCCAGGACACACTGGAGGGACTATGTCTCTCGGCTGACCTTGGGGTCCCCCCGGAGGAGCTGGAGGAAGTGTCTGGGATGAAGGAAATCTGTGAGTTCCTGCTTAGACTGTTGCCCCCGCGACCCGGCCCCGGATAAGTGGAAAAAAATGGATGGATGGACTTCATGCATGGACTAAAGCTGCATTGCTTTTATTTTAGAGGTGTTTTTTTTTTTTTAATGACATTTTTTTGTAAGACAACCTCACTTTTTCATTGCATAGTCATAACATATACACTTACCAGTCTTACCAGCTTGTGAAAACAATGCTAGTTACTGCTTTTTATAAAGAAATACAATTAATATTATGCAGAATTGAGCAAAGCATTTTGGCCTGGCCCTCCACAATAGTTTCTCGTGTAGCCCCATGTGCCGAACTGTATGAGCAGCGTTCCAGTCATGTTGCAGCTTTGTGCTCTGATGTTCTTCTTGTGCCATTAGTGAAGTACTGTGCGTGCGCAGAGTCAAAATAACCTGTGAGAAAAGTGGCTTTGAAAGCTTTATTTTTATACAAAGCAGCAACTTTTCAAGCTATTGTAATCAATAATAATTGTATATATATATATGTATATATATATATATATATATATATATATATATATATATATATATATATATATATATATATATATATATATATATATATATATATAGTCCACATGCTTCTCGAGCACCCTTGTCACCTTTTTCACCCCTGACCCGTTTTCATGCCTGACAACTTCATAAAACTCTAAAATGCACATGGTTAATGACTGATCTGGAGGGCAGGTCCAATTCTATATTTAAAGTAGCTTTTTGTAAACTGTCACAAAGTTCAACATCTTTTTCATGAATTAATTATGAAATTATTTTTTCACAGCCTTTTCAAAAGTGGTGACATTATTATTATCACAACGGTAGTGTTGATACTAAAATTTCACACTTTTTCCATAAGTCAATAAAGATATTCTGGAAAGCCTGGGTATCAATTTAGCTGCTGTCAGATGAAAAGACTTAAAAGCTGCGAGATTAAAGGTGTATTGTGTAACTTTTCTGGTGAAGGGTCCAACAAATGCTTTTCTCCATGGAGATGTTATCGCTTTGTCTGGAGTGTTTCACAGTATGGTATTAAACCTTTCTATCTTTGTGGAGACCAAACCAGACCAAGTTACAGGTCAGATCTGCAGAGAGGCGACCCCGCTCACAGTCAGGATGCTCATTCTATAGGTATCTCTAGGTAGCAAAACCACTTGTAACTGAATAAATGTAAGGCACAGCTGTTTAAAGTCATACTGTGGAACATTCCAGGCAGAGCAATGACATATTCATATGAACAAGCAGGTGACGGACCCCCAACCAATAGTGCACCTTTAACAGCAAATTTGTGAAGAAAAAAAAAAAATAGATATACAAGGTTGGATTGTGGATTTGTGGAAACAGTGAATCGCCCATAGAGGTACAGAGACCCATGTCCGCCCCACCCCACCTGCTGGAAACATAACTTATTCTAATGCAGATGTGAGTATAGTGTGTATGTTTTGTCCCTCAGCTCTCTGCTTCCTCCTATCACTCAGAGCTCGTGCCTTTAATGTATTGAGATCATGCTGAGTACATGATGACAATACTGTATCTCTGTTCTGTGTCCCATTGTTCAGAACGGGAAATTTTCAGACACCTTGTAGTTGCTATAGGAAAATACTTAAATCCACCCACAACCCTATAGAGTAAACATAACAGAAAAGAATATGATTTGGATGGACACATTTCTATTACGTATGTCTGCTATGTATAAGTTTGCTTTGAATTCAGTTGCTTCTGTGTTCTCTTCATATGACCTGTACATAAAGCCTTCACTTTCTATTCAATGGCCAATATTGAACTTACAATGCATTGAACTTACCTTAGGAACTTTACAGTAAATAACAGACTCCAGGTTGTCAAGGGCAACAACTTATTTATTATTTCTTATTATGTTTCAGGAACCTATTCTGTCTCATTTTCTTACACAGTTCAAATCTATAACATATTCACTATAGTTATTGTTAGGTTAGGTAGCGCCCCCATTTCTGCACTGTTGGTCTTTCATGCTCTTGTTGTGCTCGCTGCGTGACTCCCGACCACTTTGTGTTTGTGTGGATAGATGCATGTGCTTAGCAACAGAGCAGGGTATTCTGGGAGATGTGGAGCGAGAGAACTCCACTGGGCATGCTCAGACACACTCCACAGATCACTGAGCAGCATGCAACAGGTGCCACCAGCCGTGGCTCTGCCTGGTACCATCAATGTAAAATAAAAATAAGAATTGTTATTGCTTTGTCTTGAATGTTTCACACCATAGCATTGAACTTATCTCTCTTGCATGCCGTCACTTGCCAGTCTCAGTTTAAAGAGCATATATTTTCTGATCTATGTTATAATGTTGATTTCTTATCAAAAACATACCTAAAGTTGTGTTTTATTTCATTTACAAGTTTAACACACAAACCATGCATATTAAGCTTGCATTCTTCTCTCAAACAGAAAATACTCGGGTCCACCTTGTGATGTCATGTGGTAATACAGGAATTGCTCCATAATGTTTTTAAACTCCATATGCCTTCACCGGAATCATTTGGATCATTTCAGCCCTGGAATTGCCAATCCCTACTAAACAAAAGGTAAAAGAAGGTGTTCACAAAGCTACTGCTTCATGACATCACAAGGTGGAACAGAGCATTTTGAGCTTTGGAGATGTAGATAGATTAATATTAAAGGATAACTGAAATGTTTGAATGAAACAAAATACAGCTCCAGGTATGTTTTTGATGATATAACATTGTTCTAACATGACTTAAAGCTTCAAGAGTCAATTTTGAATAATATAGGACCTTTAATGCCATATTGTGTAACATTCCAAGCAAAGTTGGCAGACCTGCCATATCCTAGTGCCTGTTGAAAAACAAGTTACATGTAGTTTGTACTTATTATGTTCCATTGTACCACTCTCTTAGCCATTACAAAACAAAAATATTGTTATTATTTTATCTGCGACTCTATAGCAACTTGTATCTGGACTGACTGAAAAGGAAATCCACTGAAATGCTCTTGCATGATATATCAGGTCAATCTGTGCTCCCTGTGCATGTGCTTATGTGAATGACTGTATCTAGTTCAATGAGCCACTGCAGTGTCTAACCAGGTCACGGTCAAATTCAGATACAACTGTGAGATCTATATACAGACACAGGAAATGTAGTTGAAAACAGATAAAACTTGTGAATCATTAGTTTAGTATACCTTTTTACATATGAATATCAAAAAATACCAAATCTTTTGCTAACTCACACACTCACTAACTTCTCCTTTCTGCTATCGTCTGATAATAATATAATGATGATTTTTTTTGTTTTTGTCAGCCGATTAATTGACTAAACTACAGTCCTAGTCCATAATGTTTTTCTTGTTTTGTGCATTAAAAGTTTTGTTAAAAGTTTTGACTAAACCATGGCACCACAGTTGTGCTGCCCATTTTGCTTCTGCCTGATAAACTTGATATGATATGAGATAAGAAGGATATACTTCAAGGGAAGGCAAAATGTTTGGACTACTTAAGTTTTAAGTAGCCTTGCCTTGAGAATGAGACTGCATTTATTTTTTATTATTATTATTATTATTATTTTTTTTTTTAACTAAGAGAGACAAATGCAACTCAGATATATGTGTGATCTCCTCTTTTTGCTCCAGTCCACTTTTGACTGAGGAATTATTTGCTTTCATATGCAATGAAGGCTTTTTATGGATTCATTTGGCACTGCCACTTGTCCTGTTGTTTTAGTCCAGATGCCCTCCCTGTCAGTGAAACAAGTGTTTGGATTTTGCCTAGAAGGACATCAAAACCTCAAGTACCAGAATAAACACTATTGCTTACTCTCACTTTAAATGACATTTGGAAAACTACTCAATACAAGTAGCCTATAAGCCTCTTTTTTGAGTCCTGTACTTTCAGATATAACTTTCATATATCCATTTCTCTTGAGACCTAAAAAGCAATTCATTTCTGTGTAGACGAGGAAGTCTTGGGTGTCTTGAGAAGATGTAGCAGACTGTTACAAAAGCTATTACAGAAATGGTGATTCTTACAAAAGAGAAGATGATTGAAGAGGGAATAAAAGAACACATTTTAAATGTGCAACTTTGATGGTGGTTTGAATTCTTTGTGCTAGTGCATAATGTTTAGACAGAACTTTGAAAATGATTACAATCAGTGCTTTATTAGCATTATTAGCCCACCACTTAATAATCTTTCAATTAATAAAAGAAAATAAGGGGGTATTAAAGGGAGGGCTGACGCAGATAGCAAAGGGAGGGGGCACTTAGTGTCAAAAAGAAAACTGAAACTTATTAAACATGCTAATGTTTTTGGCAAATGTAGTATTTTAAAGAAACTAAAGGTCACACATAATATGTTATGTGTTAGCAGTTAATACCCCATTAAAATACATCGTGCTTAAGAAAAAAATCTTATTAATGCTGACCACTATCATGTCTTAAAGAAGACATACTGTATCATATCGTTGTCCATTTTGATGTTTTTCAAAACATGAGTTTTTGCAAGTTTCACATAACAGTTTTTCACTCTTACTGTATGTGAAACTTGTGTCACTGGTCACGAATGACAATGGCCCAGTTTCACAGACCCCACCCCAAAGCTTATGTTAATGCTACACGGTCAGTTCTAAATACATTTGTAAAGCACATAGAGCAAGTAGAGCGAGAAGGGCAAAGCTATTCAATCTAAAATTAAATGATTTCAAAACTAGAAAAAGTTTATGATCTGAAAATAGGAAATTGTGCCCACTTAAATATATTTATTTATTTATATTGGAAAAAAACTGTCAATCGATGAAGAGGTCTCGAGGTACAGAGAAAAACACTTGAAATACCACAACACTGGTGGTTTCCGCTTTATACAAAACCAACACAGCTGTCAGTCAACTCACTCAAGTGGCCTGGGATTGGCGCTGGGCTGTTTCCATGGTAACTGTCCTCCTTGTTGGACGTTATTGTGAGGCGAACCATGATTGAGCGTACGCACAGAGGAGGGTCACTGTGGGAGGGGAGGGCTGATAACCCCCCGACCTGACGTCGAAGGCATTTCACATAATTATAGAGCACAGCAAACACTCACCGCTGTGCGCTTTCTGCCTCACAACCTGTTCGGACGGAATCACAAGAGGGACAATTTAGGGACATGTTCTGCAAGGTTTGGCCTGGATGTAAGAGGGCTGAGGAAAAGCTGTGATTTGTCAGAAGTGAGGTGTCAAATACAATAATTATACTGCAAAGGTTCTGACTTTTGAAGAGATATAACATTGGATATGTACTATTCAAAACCCTGCTATAAGGGTTATTGTCATACACCTATATGCTATATAAAATTTCAGTTTTTCCCATCAACTTAAAAACAATGGGCAGTAAGAAAAAAGTGACCAAGATCCAGGTTGAAGAAGATGTGAAGATGAGCCACTAGGTTTTGTGGCCACCTACTTCTCCTGATATGTTCTCCAATTGGAATTAGAAGATGGACAGCTTACCTTAATTCACACAGTAATTGAACATGAAAACATACGTCTGTTAACAGGTCACAGGTCTATGGAGAGTGAATACTATAGAGAGATAATAATAATTACAAATAATAATTAATAACAATAATTTAATGCCATATTGTGGAACATTCAAGGCAAAGTAATAACATTTCCATTAAGCAGTTGGAACGCCCATGAACAGAAAAGTTACACAGTACTGATTTAACCATGCTGCTAACCTTAACCTTTACACTGTTCACTGTATTTCTAAACTTCAAATGGCTAATCACTGTACCAGGCATATCCTCAGACCTTCTTGGTGAATTGGCTCATATTACTTAAGCAGCACTTTTCTTTTTTGAAAATCTATCCTGATAAATCCAGTATCAAATATTTAGTGTAGGATCTAAGTATGAGTAAAGGTCTGGTGGCTCATTCTAACCTGTTACAGATGCACAGGGCGTATATCAAAACGCTTCGTTTGTGTTTTGATATACGCCCCTTGATGCAAAAAGTTTGGACACCTCTGCAGTAGACTGTCCCTCTGCAGCTTACTATCTAGCACTGTTTCCAAACTAACCCAGGCTTTGACCATCAAAAATATTTGTCTTTTAGCAGGAGCCCCCCTCTGCCTCTTCTGTATCAATGAGTTAGGCCATTCTGACTGTATGGTGTCACTTTTCTCCTCCTCTTGTGGTGATTGTCAGCTGTCTGTTGTGTCAGAGCTAGATGAGACTCTGGGGAAGGACTGAGGACACATTGATAATACTATAGATCTAATCTGTCAGCTTCACCAGCGATCCTTCACTGTCGGGCCAGTCAGTTTAAAGAGCCAGGATTTAATTAGGCTGAGTTAACCTGTCTTACTTAGTAGAGGATGTGTGCACTTTGACAGCTGTGCTTGATGTTTTGTATTTCTTATGGATCAGCTCTCTCCACACAGTTGCAAAACTTCAGTTTGTCATGTTTCTCCTATCACGTTTTTTTTTTTTTTTTTTTGGAGCATTACCTTAGCAGTAATCGATTCAAAACTAAATACATCTTTTGAATGGTAATCAAAATAGTCCTCATGACAAGAGCCATAAGCCTTTGAAACACAAATGAAATCTTATCAAATTTTGATTTTTAAGTAAATAATGGAGGTGTACTATAAATATACAAATTTAATAGTACTCGTGCATGTAATTAATTAATTAATTAATTAATTAATCATTGCATTTATATAGCGCTTTTCAAGACACCCAAAGCGCTTTTCAGTTCATTATTCATTCACCACACTCGGTGGTGGTAAGCTACTATTGTAGCCACAGCTGCCCTGGGGCAAACTGACAGAAGCGAGGCTGTCAATCTGCGCCATTGCCCCCCTCCAACTCCACTCACACACACTCCACTCTCTTACAAGGCAATGTAGCTGAAGTGTCTTGCCTAAGGACACAACAACGGTTTTTGCGACTGGCGCCCCACTGTGTCACCTGATTTCCCCAGCGTCTCCCATCCAAGAACTAACCAGGCCCGACTCTGTTGAGCTTCTGAGATCTGAGGGGATCAGGCTTTGTCTTTCTAACTCAACTTTCACTAGCAAGGACCACGCCAACAACGTAATGCGATGAAGATATTTATTAATGGATGAACGATGGATGTCTGGACGAATGAGGTAGTGATAGCTGGGTTGAGACCAATGTTCCCCCTAATTTTTCATGTGTCTGAGCAAACACACTAACTCCCTGAGCATTCCTTGGATCCCTGTGAGCAACATCCACACGCACACTATGGCCACACCAGTATCACACCTGAGATCATCGCAAATAACATAGTTTATTAATCAAATTACTGCAGTTATTTCTGTTAGATTACTTTTAATATAGCTGATCTTTTTTGGCCCACATAGAATGACAAAGACAAAAATCTTGTAGTTTATGAACGTTGTATATGTTGTATGTCATTGTGAGGGTCCTGCTGTGGTCAGTGAAACATTAAACATTGCAATATTTTGAATAAAAACCTCATAAATAAAATTAAATTATAGTGTAAACCTGTAAAATTACATGAAGAGAGATTTTTTCAGCTTGATAAATACAAAAAATCTGCAGCTATAGGCCACTATAAGATTGGTTATCGTTCACAAAATAATTCCCTTCCCTCCATCGAGTGTGTGCGAGTGTCGCGCTCCCGTCGGCTCGTGTGGACCTGCCGCTCTGGCCCGTGGCGATGTGCGTTACAACTACGGTCATACTGAAGGAAGCGAGCGCGAAATGCGGTCGAAATGTATCTGTTTGTAGTTGGTTTGTCCCTAACGCGTGTGCACATTCACATGTGCAACCTGAATCTGTCAGTTTGGCTGTTCCGTGCATCAAACCAGCGCTGTGTTTATCAGTTCAGGTTAGATTTTATTTTATGCGCTGAACGATTGGGCAGTGCGCGATTGCGCACGTGCGCACCTTAGAGGGAACATTGGTTGAGACTCAGGGTGGGGGCTCCGTCTCAATCATCAATTGGCCCAGACGAAACGGGACCCCCCTCGTAGATGTCTTATACTGAAAGACACACGAGATAGGGGGTCGGAGTCGGTCGAGTTAGCCGAGACAAACTGGAATGATGGGATAGGCAGCTACAAATGGTTTCTGGGAAATTAGAGGTGTGGTTACGGTGAGCTGTGGTTCGCTGGTGAGGAGGAGAGGGCGGCTGAGGCGTGGTCCTGCTCCTGAATCTCAGTTAATCATATTAACTCCACGTACTTTGTTTATCCTTGGTTTATTTGGAGTGCCGCAATAAATTAATTCTGAAAATGAAAAATGTATTATATCATTTATTGCATTATAGTGTGGCAGCCATCATTTTGTGTAAAGATTTAATCAGGTTGAATATAATGACTTATAGTTTGAAAACGTAAAAACATATAAGCCAAAAAAAAAAACAGGATTACAGTCTCATCTGTGGTTATCGATCAGTGATGCTGTTGACACAAATGTAAAATGAAAAGCACCTTTCTGTGTTAGCTCAACATATTGACTGAATAATTCTAGTAACAGCCACACAGTTTAAACTCTATGTACATTGTAGAGATTACTAAGTGCCTCTGGGATCTCTGTAGTCCGACTGTTGGATCTCAGCATATGAACAGAACTGATCCCCCATCACGATGCATGATCAAGTCTTCTCCTCTGTGTCACATGGTCTTCTCGGTCATCAGAGAGTGAGGACAGTTACTACATCATGGGTCTGATTTTTCAATGCGGGTTGCAAACTCAATATATTATTGTGTGACAGCAATTACTGGTTGAGAATTAATTACAAAAAAATAGCAAAAGAATAACAGTTTGCTCCACCTGTATTTTTTACATCTGGTAATTGAGAAAAATTATGTAAAATTAACTTTAATTTTTAACCAAAAGGGTTATATCACAATACGTTATTTGCTAGGGTGAAAAATTTTGTCTTTGGACCCATTTTTATTATTAAAGGTGCACTTTTTGGTGGAGGGTCTGTCACCTGCTTGTCACCATAGAGATGTTATTGTTTTGTCTGGAATGTCCCAGAATGGCATTAAACAAACATATCTATCTTGCATTTACTCATTAACATGGGGTTTTATTTACCTAAAAACTTACCGTCTTACTGTGAGTGGGCTCGCTTCTCCACAGATCAGAGATGTAACTTGGTCCTGGTGTCACCTACTGTGTCCATAGAGATAAATAAGTGTGATGCCATACTGTGGAACATTCCAGGTAATATCTCCACGGAGACAAGCAGGTGACTGACCCTCCACCGGAAAAGTTACAATGTGCACCTTTAGGTATTTTAAATCTAAATTGCAGTTTGCAAAAATGTTTAACAAAATGTAAAATGATGATTTGTTGTATCACCTACTAAGAAGTTTAAACCACGTCGCAGTACATTTGACAGATTCAGTGGCTGTGAATATGTCACATAAAGGTTGAAGAAATGCTTTCAGCTGAAGTCTTGGCAACAGCATCTCCTCAGTGCTGTTGACGGCTCATACTCCCTGGGTCCCTCTTTACCTTGAATCATTTACATTTGAGTATTTCTGGGTATTGTGGATTGAAGATGGCAGGGAAGGGTGAAGGACTTATATTTGATGTGCTGTGCGTTGGATTGTTTGACACTGGCTTCAGGTAATCCTTAGACGAATGAGAGAGGAAGTCATTTAGAGCAAGAGCGCTAATGAAGTGCAGTGTTTGTGATAGCCCCGATGTGCTCTGGAAGTCTAAAGCACTTTTAATAGTTTGATTCTGAGGAAAGTAATTTGTAGAATCAATAATACATCAATAATGAAAAAGCATTTTATTTTATTTTTGGTTTACTTTATTCATCATGATGGCTGGAGCCTGGGAGATATCTTCAAAGTGGGAAAAATTATCCCTGTTTTCATAGAAATTAATTCAAAACTAAATATTTCGGCATTGTCAAAAAACGAAACCCTTTAAATAGACACTTACTAAACACTAGCACACAAACTGCCATTATGTCCTTGAGCAAGACACAAGACAGACAGAATTTACCACTCCCTTGGGCTGTATGAACTATGGCCCCTGTAATGTATTTGGAATTTAAATTTCTGTAATTAATCCAGATTATTACTTCATTAAAGCTTTCCTTAGATATTCTTCCTCTAATTTCTCTGCTCCAAACCACATGCTTTTACTGACAGATGATTGGCTGTACACCTCTTGATAAGAAAGACCCTAGTATATTATTGACTACTTTTACAATTTTACCATTGCAAGATAGGGCCAATGCCAGTTTACCATTGCAGGATAGGGCCATTTGATTGAAACAGTGTGCTCTGTCTGTGCTCAGTGAACTGCAGCACAATATGTATACACAGAAACGCCCCTTCACACAGACACACACCTTCACACAGACACACACCTTCACAAAGACATGCCCCTTCACACAGACACACCTCTTCACACAGACACGCCCCCGCTCAAAGACGAGAGGCTAGCCTCACCTCGTTTATGTATTCTTGACACTGAGCCGATTTTTTATCCCCAAAATGACAGGTGAGACACTGCCTCACCTGCCTCCCCTGACTGCACGTCGCTGCTCTAAATATAAACTCTGTTATTGAGTTTGCGGGGCAGGTTCCTGTGACTTGAATAGTGGCTTTTAGCAGGAGCCTGGGGGGGGAAGGAGGCCTCCATGACTCATTCACCTTAGTCTGTGAAGTGGAAATCCTCAGCCTGTCTCTGTACACACACATGCACACATAGAAACAAGGAAAGAGGGACAGAGAGAGGGACTGAAAAGGAGAGAGAAAGCAGATCAGAGAGACTTAGAGGAAGAGAGAGTGAGAGAAGACAGAGAGAGAGAGAGGAGGAAAGAGGGACAGAGAATTGTATTGGACAGACAATTGCATGGGAATTGTGGGAGAGAGAAAGAAGGAGAGAAAGAGAGAGAGACATGCAGAGGGGTGCAAAGCGAGAGAGAGACAGATAGACAGACAGACAGACAGCTGAAAGAGTCTAAAAGTTGCAAATCATTTAAATTCAGTTATTGTTTAAATGTATTAACATTCATTAATATAACTGCTTTGTATTTTTTTTTCTTTTTACCATGTCACCTTCCATGTCATCACCCCAAATCCTCTGCCTCCAAGTGTGAGGTAATTTGCCTTTTTGCGTTGTTTTTTATCCATGCTTGTAAGTTAAGCAAACACACTTGGGACCAGAAATCCGTGTTTAACTATACTGATTGTTGAGAATAGCTGCAGAATGTGCAGAATGTGTTACAAGCGCATCTGTTTTCTATATTTTTGTTGGCATTTGGTATATTGGTATTAGCTGTTGGATTCCTGAAGTGCTTTGAAAGACTGTAGCGTGTTAGCAGCCGCTCACAGATCTGTGGCAAGACCGAGGTGAAGAGAAGAATTCACACAAGAGGAACAGGTAACAGAAAGACATGGCAAGAGCGCAAGGAGAGGCACTGAGAGCTGCTGGAGAAAAACTGCTCAGAAGAAGCTGATCTCTGTACATAGTCTATATTATACAAAAATGGTATTCATGACAACAGACTGTGTGCTTTAAATGTCTTTTGTTTGGTTATTTGGTATTTGTTTATTGGTTTCCGTCTTGGGTAAAGTGTTTTGGTGTTTACATTAGAGATGCACAATGAAACTTGGGTTGGGTGTCCGCCAAAGTATGGCATTAGACTTGCATTCATTCAAATACACCAGGACTAGTAAATGTTTACATGTTAAAGTTGGGCCGTCTCTTCACAGATCTGACCTGTAACTTGCTTGTTTGCTTGTCTCTATGGAGAAATAAATTAAAGAGAGAGAGAGAGTGAGAGACTTTATTAATCCTGAGGGAAATTCATGACCATGTGCGAACTGCAAAGCCGGAAGCCAAACCTTCTGTACGCATGTGACAGACAATTCGCCAGAAAAGTTACATAGTGCTACTTTACTTTTCTGTGTCCACTAATATCAATGACTGTGATTTCCTTGGAAACCCACTGTGAAACTGTGTGAAGCTCTTGATCCTGTAGCAGAGGAGTGCAGACAACATTACTCATGTGTAGAATAAAATGAAAATATAAAACAAAAACATGTAAAACAGCCTAATATTAAACCCGACGGAAAACATCATTGGACGTCAGGTGCTTTGCATGTTTTAAAACCCCATATAACACGTTCCAACTCTCTTATATTGAGAAAAGCACCATAAATACCCAATAGAATCCAGCTATTCTGTTGTTCTGTTTAGACTTGACTGTTATATAACTGTATAAGTTTTAATAGTTGCACCTTCCTATTTTATTTTATAGCTTCCAGAAAACACATTTTCTAAACAAAATTGCTCATTTTTAGTTTCATATCCAATTGCAATCATAATCTGCTTTGACATTATCCCCTCTAATAAAATGGTCCTACTTGATTCTCTCAGAAATATTTTGTCTTGCTAATATTACTTTTTGGCCCAGAGCTATGATTTTCAACACAGGGGCTCTCTGTGCAGATACTTTAAGAGGGTTTAGTGCTGTCTTAATATGAAATTGGATGTCATAACTGCTTGTTTAAAACCCTATCATATTTTCCAAGTATACAAGTTGTTTTGTTGATAAGGACATTTGTGGAAGAAAATGGATTTCTGGATTGCATACAAACCTTACCTTTGCACATAACCCTATTGAACAGGACAATAATAATGCTGTATTATGTCTGCCAGGCCAAAAGAGGCATTTTAAGACCCTTCCTCTAATGCTGAAGTCTTTACAAACCAGAAGAACGAACTAAGACATAATCTTAGCTTTCTTTCCTCTGCAAACACGTATTTACCCAAAGTGTTTTTAATGTCTTTGTTGTACAGATAATTCAAAAAACATCTAAGGCGCACTACTTTTCTGGTGAAGAGGCCATCAATTTGGAATGTTCCACAGTATGGCATTAATCTAATCTATCTTGTATTTATTCAATTACAGGTGCTTTTATTAGAAAAAAATAACAGTCTTAAGATGAGCAGAGTAACCTTTCCATAGATCTGAGCTGTAACTATAGAGACTATACTATATTAAATACATATATTTACAGTGCCGTACTGTGGAACAAAAAAAGAAAAGTTACATATCTCAGGTTTTTATTGAAAGAAAATGGTGCCATGAATCTGAAAAATTCTTGTTGCAGTTTGAACACTTTTTTTAACATTTGTTACTAACCACGTATGTCCTTTTGTGTTGACAGAAACCTGCTGGACAGAGACACCTTCTCCAAATCTGACCCAAGTAAGACCGAGCACTTTCTGTTTGACTTTCTGTGATACTCTTGTTCTGTCTAAATGTTTTGTAACCACACAGTTCGTGGGAAAGTACAAGGCAGCGGAAGTAGTGGTGTAAACAGTCTAACTGCCAATTGTTATTAAAAGATTAGAGATTATCAAATTATCAAAACAATGTATCTGTTCTGCCCTTTCTGATAATTTAGGGCTGAAATGGAGTGGCGTTAAAACCTCTTCCCATTCCTTTGTTTGTCTGCAGTATTCCAAATAAGTGAAATAATAAAAAAAAAGAATAAAAATAATTACTACACACTTTGATCTGTTAAATATAATACTGTGTAAAGGTGTGTAATCCTTTGTAATCATTTATATATTAAAAAAAAAAAAGTGTTTAAATTATTATTCCTTCCTTCCTTGTTGATATCTTTACCCATATTTTGATTTTAATTGCATTCAGGCTTTTTGTGCTTACTATTGCAAAACATTTTTTATCTTATCCAATCAGAAGGTACTAGAGTTAGACAGACACATCAGTCTCTTTATCTTATTAAATATGTGCACTATGAACCTTTTCTGGTTTGTCCACCATATTACTCAACCATTTTCATTATGCAGCCTGTTTTAATGACCTTTTAGTAAACGGACTAACATTTTCTAGTAAAGAATACTACACTACTATTTCTGAGCAATAAAACACATGTAATTAAATCAATACAAGATGTTTAATGCCATACTGTGGAACATTCCTGACAAAGCAATATCCGTACCAGGAAGTTAGTGCACCTTTAACACTCTTAAAAATGGAACTATTACATTTT
Organism: Taenioides sp. WSHXM2023; assembly: GCA_029959045.1. Taxonomy (NCBI): domain Eukaryota; kingdom Metazoa; phylum Chordata; class Actinopteri; order Gobiiformes; family Gobiidae; genus Taenioides; species Taenioides sp. WSHXM2023. The sequence goes on from CM057085.1 coordinate 15,241,153, forward strand.
TGCATAGATAATATTCTTTCTTAGACCTTGGCTCTTATATATTTCCCTTTGACTGCTTCAAGGATTTCAATGCATTTGGGAGGAATATAGAGATATGTTTGAGATGCTGGTTTTTTGCTCCTCTGTGTCTGTGTGACTCACTTCTCCAGGGTGTGTGTTTGGCTCAAGGCTGATCTGACTAATGTAAGGACCAGCTGAGACACACTGCCTATGGAAAAACCAAGAGGCTGCTATAGCTTTCCATGTGCGCTGGTCATATTTATATCACAATAGTTCAGTTGTTTTTCTATTAATCATCTTCTTTGTATTGTTTGTAAAAAGCTACACTCAATATAGCAATATTTACGCATAGCAATATGAAATAGGGGTGTGTCAATGTCACATTTTAGTGTAATGATTATTCTTGCCATTACACCACCATGAGAAAAAAAACATGAAACTCATTATTTACTTGCATTCACATTGTCTAATACTAAAATTTCAAGTCTAGAATGTGACCTGCTTTATAAAATCTAGCTTTTTGATTGAGAAATGTATGTTAATGTGACGAAAACAGCCAGAGAATAAAGACTTTTACTCTTGGGTTTCGGTTATATGTGGATGTAGATAAATAGACATTATTTTTAACAAATATTATTTTTAGTTAAAGGTGCACTGCACAACTTTTCTGATTTTATGGAGATGTTATTGCTTTGCCTCTCATGTTCCATGGTATGACAATAAACACGTGTTGCTTTTGCTCAAAAATACAGTAATTCCTTCTGTGAATAGGGGCGACTCTCCACAGATCTGAATAGTAATGTAGCATAGTCCTGTAACCTGCTTGTCTCCCTTGTGATAAATAGGTGTAATCTGTACTGTAATATTTCCATGGAGACAAACTGGTGGCGCACCCTCCACTAGAAATGTTACACAATGCACCTTTAAGATTTTAAAGTGACCTATAATCATAATTGTCACTTAACCAAATAAACTTGACATCTCTTAAATAAACTGTGCCTTGAACAGCACCGTGAGCAGGAGACACTGTGAGTGATGAAGACAATGCAGGACGAAGAGCAGTGTTGAGGCTGTTTGATTATGCTGAGAGTGGTGCGTTCAGGGCCCTGATCTGAAACAGTGTGACAGGGAGAGCAGAATCTCACAGTGGAGAGCAGAATAGAGAACACAGGAGAGAGAAGAGGAGAGAGAAGAGGAGAGGAGAGAGAGAAGAGGAGAGAGAAGAGGAGGGAGAGAGGAGAGAGAGAGAGAGAAGAGCAGGGAGAGAGGAGAGAGAAAGAGAGAGAAGAACAGGGAGAGAGGAGAGAGAGAGGGAAGAGCAGGGAGAGAGGAGAGAGAGAAGAGCAGGGAAAGAGGAGAGCGAGAGAGAAGAAAGCAAAGGAGGGAGTGGAGGAGAAAGCGCAGAGGAGAGAGAGAACAGAGGAGAGGAGAGAGAGCAGAGGAAAGCACAGAGGAAAGAAAGAGCAGAGGAGAGAGGACAAAGGAGAGAGCAAAGGAGAGAGAGAGCAGAGGTGAGAGGACAGAGGAGAGAGAGCAGAGGAGAGAGGACAGAGGAGAGAGCAAAGGAGAGAGAGAGCAGAGGAGAGAAGAGAGAGCAAAGGAGAGAGAGAGCAGAGGTGAGAAGACAGAGGAGAGAGCAGTGGAGAGAGAGAGCAGAGGAGAGAGGACAGAGGAGCGAGAGAGCAGAGGAGAGAGCAGAGGAGAGAGAGAGAACAGAGGAGAGAGGACAGAGTAGAGAACAGGAGAGAGCAGAAGAGAGAGAGAGCAGAGGAGAGAGCAGAGGAGAGGACAGAGTAGAGAGCAGAGGAGAGAGCAGAGGAGAGAGAGAGCAGAGGAGAGAGCAGAGGAGAGGACAGAGGAGAAAGAGAGAGCAGAGGAAAGAGGACAGAGGAGAGAGCAGAGGAGAGAGAGAGCAGAGAGGACAGAGGAGAGAGAGAGCAGAGGAGAGAGAGAGAGCAGAGGAGAGGACAGAGGAGAAAGAGAGAGCAGAGGAAAGAGGACAGAGGAGAGAGCAGAGGAGAGAGAGAGCAGAGGAGAGAGAGAGCAGAGAGAGCAGAGGAGAGAGAGAGCAGAGAGGACAGAGGGGCGAGAGAGTAGAGGAGAGAGGACAGAGGAGAGAGCAGAGGAGAGAGAGAGCAGAGAGAGCAGAGGAGAGAGAGAGCAGAGAGGACAGAGGGGCGAGAGAGCAGAGGACAGAGGACAGAGGAGAAAGAGAGCAGAGGAAAGAGGACAGAGGAGAGAGCAGAGGAGAGAGAGAGCAGAGGAGAGAGAGAGCAGAGAGGACAGAGGGGCGAGAGAGTAGAGGAGAGAGGACAGAGGAGAGAGAGAGCAGAGGAGAGAGAGAGAGAGCAGAGGACAGAGGACAGAGGAGCGAGCAGAGTCCAAAATCCACATGTGTCATCTGTTGTGTTAAACATAAACCTCAGAAAGAAATAGCAACTGATGCTCCAACCCATCAAGTTCATCCAGAAATCCAATTATTGTGGAAAAGATATTTATGTAGTTAATTTCCATTTTTTTGTTAACAATTTAAAGTGCAATTTAAAGCTAATGCCAGTTTTAATTTTTTAAGATTTTACAAAATGATGTTGATGCTTATGTTGTATAGACAATAAAAACTGACACAATTAGTTATTATTTTATTCTGACATAAGTGTTTTTTTTAAAACCAGTAATTGGCTTCACTATATACCTGAAATACATCATGAATATTTGTAGCGTACAATTTGTGTTACACTAGTAGTGCAGCTTGTCACTTCATGCATGGGTGCTTAGGAAGTGTAGATGTTAAACTAGAGTTAAAATTGTATAAAATGATTCTGAATCTTGTCATTGTTTTGTTATTTCCTGCGCTTTAAGGTGTCAGTGGTATTACTCGTGTTATAGTTTAATATTGGAACATAACTAAAACTAAAATCTCTCTCCTGTAACTTCATTCTCTGTAAATTGTAACAACAGTGAACTTTGTTGAGTTGCTGTTCTGACGTCCCACACACTATAGTAAAGGGTGACCAGGTTTTAAAATGAAAAACTGGGACAAGGTTGGAATGGTTAAATACATTTATGAAAAGAGCACGTAATATCTATTCTTAACTCCCTTGTGGGTCAATATATAATCCGAGGAGCTTCTATTGGTGCATTTTTTGCCTTATTTTCAACAGTTTTCTGTATTTTAGCTAAACAAATGACAGCATATTCCCCTCTTTGCTGTTGGTAGGTATGAGATTGGTCAAAAATAAAAATAGGGACACCTGGGACAAATCAGTGGTTGTGGATAAATCTGCTGGAACAGGCGACAGGCTCAGACTGGGATGTTTGGTCACCCTACTATAGTCAAACAGATGGACTGTGTCATGTGCAAGTCTTTGTTTATCGTTTTGACTGAGTATTCACTGAGACGTATCCATTCTTAACACTGTCAGCTCAGGCTTTGAGGAGAACTTTGAGCCCTCAATACAGCTTGTTTAATGCTCTGTTTATCTCACTCTCCTGTCACTAAACTGCCTCTGCAACTGCAAGAAATCGTCAAAATCCTTAAAGGGCATAATTACTCTGTTTTCTGATCTATGTTATAATGTTGTTTTCTCATCAAAAACTATACCTGGAGTTTTGTTTTGTTTCATTCATAATGTTTAACGCACAAGCCCTGCATATTTAGGTTGAGTTCTTCTCTCAGACAGAAAGAGCCTTGATGTCATGTGGTAATACAGGAAGTGCTCCACTGTGTTTTTAAACTCCATACACCTTCATATCATCTGGATAATTTCAGGCCTGGAATTTCCAGTTTATATTGAACTAAAGGTAAAAGGTAGTTATTAACCAGAAAACTACTGCTTCATGACATCACAAAGTGGAACAGAGCATTTTAAGCTGTTGAGTTGTAGGCAGACTAATAATAAAGGATTACTCAAACATGTGTGGATGTTTTACAGTTTTGTATTTGTTTTTACTACGCTGTTTTCCATATGCAGCACTTTGGAACCAGTCTTTGTTTATGAAATGTGCTATAGCAGTAGATTGGATTGAATGAAACAAAAAACAACTCTGAGTATATTTATGATGAGGTAACAATATTATAACATGACTTAAAGCTCACAAGTCAATTTTGTGTAATATAGGACATTTAGTTTTATCAAATACGTTTATGTCATAGTAGCTACATTCTTCATTCATCTCAGTTGTAGTTTCAGTTCTATTCACAAATGCGTTGCTCAGCTCTGCCTCCAGCCTCTGTTAAACACCAAACTATTTTGTAGCATTCACAAAGATTATACGGTTTAATTTCTATTTAAATGAATAAATCCCCCCCTCACACAAACCCAGGCACTGGCATTCTCACATTTAAAATAAATCACATAATATTATGTGCCTTCAGCATTAGAGCTGGTGTGAACACCGACACTTGTACAGAAATTTTCAGCTTCTCCAAATAACATTAAAGGCCTGCTGAAATGAAGCATGATAAATGACTCCAGTAATTTGCCTTTTAGTGGATTGCTTTGTTTTGGAAAATTGCAAAAAGCATGAAATTAGGATTTTATACTCTCAAATAGAAAAATATGTGTGCCTGTTCTTTGATGTTGTTTTTATATTATGCTTTCATACATCATTTGTCAAGCTCTGCTGCCTTTGTTCTTTTTGCCCTTTTTGTCCAACTTTTCAAGTGAAGCTGGCTCAGTTAAAAGTGTTAGTATTGTTTCAATAGAACTGATTATTAATCTATGTTTATTTCCTTTTATTTCAGTATGTGTCCTCTACACACAAGGAATGGGAAACAAAGAGTGGAGAGAGGTAGGTACTCCTAACATGACAAAGATTCTGTGTTTGGTTCCAGAAAGTCGGACATGTTGGTGAATCGTTCAGTGTTGATCGTTCCTTATGTTTGTGTCACATTTATAATTAGCCCTTTTAGAAATAATAGGGCGTGAGGTGGCTGAGTGGCTATAGCACTCATGCTTCACAGCAAGAAGGTTCGCATGAGTCTTTCTGTGTGGAGTTTGCATGTTCTCCCCGTGTCTGAGTGGGTTTCCTCTGGGCACTCCGGTTTCCCCCATCAAACCTGATAAATCTGCACCAGGGACTACAGGTGGAAATTTGCTCTAATGCTACAACCTGCACAATGCATCTCTCCTGTTAAGGTTAATATAGATTGTGCACTGTCCCTGTCTCATAAATAAATAAATAAAACAGCTTGAGCAGCTTCAATGCTGCAGCAGATAAACACCTGGAGAGTGAGGTCAGAGGTCACACGCTGGAGGCTTGGTTCACCATGGGTTTGGTGCGCATGGAATAAGTACTAAATAGTGTCCATAGGAATTATAGACAAAGATTATTATGCTCTAGTGTTGTCAATATGCTACATTTTCAAACATGAGTTTGATACTAAAAGGTTTGATAACAATATGTATTAAATATACTTTTTTTTTTTTAGAAGATTCTTCTTTATATTTGAGTAGATTATCACTACTGTATGGTTTTATACTCGTTTGACTATAAATTAAGTTCATTTTGCAGTACTAGTTTATACTAGTATAGAATAGTAGCTGTGTATTCCCATTAAGCACAGTGCCTATATGCAGTGGGTAACCTAGATAAAATAGATTTAATTTAGTTGTGGCTGAGGGATCTCTTCACAGATTCACTTAAAGCTGGAGTACCTCATTCAAACCATGAAAGAAGGAAGCTGTATTTAAACTCAGAAACTCATATGTGGCTCAGCTAGATTTTTAGATTTCACATGAAGCAGTAAGATTTACAGCTCAGCCAGTCCACTCTCATCAGGCACCAAGTGATTTTACAATAAACTGGGGAAAAACCAAAAGGAACTCATTAAAAAAAAGAAAAAAAAAGAGTATTGGACGGTTTGCATGGTAATGAGTTGAGTTCCCTACTTTCGATTTCCAGTGTCTGCTGCCACATGAGCCGCTCAGACTTAAAAAGTTCATTTTCAGTGTGAAATGTCGATGCTGGAAGTATAATTCAGGCTCACATTTTTAACAGGCTCAGTGCATCCAAGGAGACTATAAAGAACACTTAACTCATAAGGCCTAGTTATTGTAGGAGTATAAACATAAAAACGTTTGCTTCCAAATTCAGAGAGATCCACCCACATCTTTCTTTTTTATATAACAAAAAGTGTAATTATTTCATCCACATCAGGTGCCATAAAGACCAACTTCAAAAACAGAAACCATGTTGCTAAGAAACTAAAGTTTTGTTTTGAAATAAACACATACCTATTTGATTTTTTCCTTATACGTATCTATTTGAGTAATCCAATGTAAAATGTATCACAGATGAACATGCAAGTACAGTGTAAATGTGTTATGTATGAAGGGGCTTCTGTGAAGGTGATTGGCTCAGGCTTGTGCTGCATTGAAGGTGGGATTTTCTGAGCTGGTTTTGAGCTAGAAAATCAAACATGACTGCGCCCTGTGTACTGATAAAGTTTGATATCCGACAGTTAAAATATTGTTCTTCCTTGTGTTATTTTGCCTTTAATCGCTCCCTCCTGTACACCCACTTGTTACCCAGAAGACACAGAGGAAGGGTGTGGAGGATGGAAGATACCTTTAACTAAAGTTATCTTCATTTGTGGGGACAAAAATCAGGAAACAACTGTCAAAATACACCCATAAAAATGAAAGTACAACTGATATGATTGAGCACTTGCATTAACCACTGTAGGTACTAACTAGGCTGGAATGAGGATATCCCTGTTATGGCCTCTTAACTAAGTGGATATTTCAAAGTGGCATTTAGCTCAGGTAATGAATTCTAATCTATGTAAATGACCAGAGAGATGTGCAGCCTCTCTCATTGGCAGTTATCCACAGTGGTGAGTGGTCTGTCATCTGCATGCATTATTTATAAAGCCCAGCAAATGCTAAAGTGTGACCTCACTGACCCCTATTGACTTGTGCCTGAGCTGATCCTGGTCCATTAGTCCAGAGGTGAATATAATCCTCTGTAACCACTTCAAACCAATGCCTCTCCAGGGGAGAAACTGTCAAATGGTTATTTCACTAAAGCTAACTTAATCTCTCGGCATGGTTTGCTCTACAGCAAACACCCGTGTCCAGAGGTGGTGCTCAAAATGACATAAATCAATACTATATATCTCCCGCTGGAGACTAAGACACATAACGTGCAATTATGATAATGACAATATATATGATATTATGTATAGTGTATAATGTCTTCTTTATGTTTCCTTCTATAGTTCGGAAGAACAGAGGTTATTGACAACACATTAAATCCAGACTTTGTTCGTAAATTCATTTTGGACTACTTCTTTGAAGAGCGCCAGAACCTCCGCTTTGACTTGTAAGTAATGCACTGATGTGTATGTAACTGTCTAAACATATTTTTCATATTTGTAGTAGTTTCATCCTCAGTCTGTTCCTAAAACCATTAATTTCATCTTGTTAATTGGAAATCAGAGTTTCTCACTGTTCCCCACTCGTTATATGACACTTAATTTGCATCATGTGGAGAAGGTTAAGTAGACTGTGGTTTCCACTGGTACTTGATTAACTTCGAGTCATTGGACTCTGTAATGTGGAGTGTTTTACAAAAAAAGAAAATCCAATATTATTGAAAACCATAGCTGATGAATGCAGGCTGTTGACATTTGCTGGGTGAAGTGTCAAAGGGGTCACATGATCTGACTTTGCAACTGAGGCCAAATACTATTACTGTATTACTTTAAAGTTTATGTATTGTGTATTGTGTATGTATTGGACTGCAATTTCCCCATTGTACTGCAATTTCCCCATTGTGGGACAAATAAAGGATTATCTTATCTTATCTTATCTTATGTACTGTAAATGTAGCCTGGCAGCCGGACTGGTGGTCTCTGTTCATTCTATAGAGCAGGGTTTATATTTTATATTTTGGGTTTATATAGTAGTCTTGGCCGTCTAGACAACTACTAGCTAACAATACTAACAATAATACAATACTAACAATAATTAGTGCACGCATAGAGACACATTTAACATTTTCGGTTCGGTCTTAGAGTTTGATGATACAGTTTTGGCTTCAATCCCAGAAAAGTGTCCTCCAGTGTTACCATAGGTCTCTCTTCTTCTTTCCTATACACTTGTTAACTCAAAAGCTTGTTTACATGCCCTGGTGTGTCTAACCAAATCCAAGGCAAGTATTTGCTGCTATAGGCTCCAGCTGCATCACTTTATTCCTCTCCTTGATTTTAATGGCATTCTCTTGGGCTTTGGAGGCTCTGAGGGAGATGGTTTGACAACATAACAGGAAAACCATAGATTGCACTTTTCTCATTTGCTGGACAGTGTAAACATACATGACATGGCATACACAAGAGTTCATTAAGCTGGTCAAAGTCCTAGTGTGTTTATAAGGATTTGGGAGATACAGCCTTGAAACGCTTCACATCCTACATACCTTATACATCTGCACATAATTTACTCTTGTATACATGAATATATATACATATCTTTATATTGGTACTACTCTTATGTTACACAATTGCTGCTACTATTAATACTATAAATATTTTTGAGCCACTGTGTTAATGGAATGTGGTATTGTACCATTTGAACCTCAAGGCTTTAAAGGCACAATACTGGATTTTTAGAGGTTAGAGGTCCTATCAGTGTTGGGTACGTTCATTTTCATTTCACAAATTTCAAAATGTTCGCTCAAAGTTCATAATTGTTTATAGTTAATAGTTAATTCATAGCTCCAAAAACTGATCTAGTTCATAGTTATTTTTTTTATTATTTGTTGTTTTAAGTTTGCTGTTGATGTGACTGAAGTGCGGATTTTCTTTTTGAAAGCCGACGGGAAAAGTTTGCAAATAAATGTGAGATTATTCCCTTCCTCACCGACCTTGTCATAGCGTGTGTTTACATGCACATCAGTATCACCGTTATTAGCCATATCCCGGTTATGGCAGTATTCGGGATATGCTGTTTACATGCGCACTAAGAAACCGTGTGTAAATGATCAGATATAGTATCCTGGTTTCTCTTACAAATAATAAACCAGGAAAAATACAACCATATATATATTATAATGTGTTGAATGCAGCTTTGCCATCATTTAACCACATGGCTAATTTGCATAAACTATAAGCTAAAAAAAAACAAAACAAAAAAAAAAAACAGCTTGCACTTAATGCAGCTGATCCGTTCAGCTTCTGTCGGACTAAAGGACAGGACTCAGTGGAATACATGTGTTCTTCCTGTGACAGAGGCATGTGCTGCTCATGGTGAGTCTCTTCTGTGCCTATATCGCGTTGGAGATGGTTCGTGTTAAACTTTTCTGAGATCATACGTTTTCGCCTGGAACACTAAAGAAATCTGGCACCGTACTGAACGAAGTCAAATAGATAGCGCCGTTCACAGACACTAGAATGAACACGTTCACAGTGCGCTCATCAGGCATGACCTAATACAGTGGGTTCAGTTCACGTTTGCCCAAAATATAAACATCTGTTTTTGTGTCAATATTGTTTCTCTTCTGCCTGTGTTTCATATTGTATTGTCTTGTGTGTGAAGAGCTAGCCGGTAAAGCATTGCTAACCAAATTAAAACAGCATTTTATTTGCAATGGGAGTCTTCAATCCCGTGCATTTGTTTCTATCAAAAGAACATTACCAGCGTATGCAAGATTTCAGCTGTTAATGAAATAGCATTTGTCGCCTCGGGGCTGTACAGATTGCTTATATGCAGTGTGTGGTCTAACAGTGATTTATGAGACCATTTTATGTGTAATAGACTTGTGTCCGTACTCCTGTCAGCCTCATGTACTGTATTTAAAGTGCTCAGCAATTGCAAACCATTAAACCTGCTGGCCACACTGAGAGCCTGCCTAGTTGTTTAGGTCAATATATTGTTAATATATAAGCTTTTTATTGTAATGGTGATATATGTGCACTGCCAACCAGGAAAAAACAACATCATTTAGTGGTAGTGAATATATTGATTTAGCAAAGATAAGCACATTAATACTTTTATTAGGCTGTCATTAGTTTGAATTTGTATTAGATTTTTTTCTTGTTCTTGTATTTAGTCCTGTAATTAATTGTTGTATAAAGTACAATTCAAGTTGGTATAATGACAAGACATGAGATACAGATATTATTACCTCATAGGAAAACACTAGACATTTAAAGTTTATTCATTACTTTCTAAACTTTCTCTTGCTCATAAGCTTTAACACAGAAATACTTTTCAGTGATTTTTGGTTAAGATATTAAGGACAAGAATAGTCTTAATTATATTTTACATTAATCAGAGCATTCCATTACCATTTCCTCTTGATATTTGTATTATATAATTAGTATGATGAAGGTACCATTTTATCCCCAGGCCAAAGGAGCTGCTCTGTGGGTGACCTCTGCTCCGTGAGTGAATGTGGACTGATTAGCTCTGTGTCCTGTGAGGCTCCAGTCCTCCTGGGCGGCCATATTGAAAAGGTTTTCTGCTCTGACAGTGTTTATTAAAGCTGTGCAGGTGCACTGGAGAATAAAGAGAGAAGAGGAAGAGAGATTAGGACTTAAAACACAGCCCTGTGACCAGCCACTGTAATGGAAGCTGATCGTCTGCACTTTTAGCTGTTCTGCCTTCAGTATCACTACTGTAAGACCTGATCACATGAAGGGATAAAATCAAAGCTGTAACATGCTTGAAACTACCATGGTCAATTGTAAATCAATATGTCAGAGCTACAACAACTAATATATTATTTAATGATCAATGATCAGTGCTATAGGAAGTAAGGTTTTGTTGCCAAGTCAGAGCTGTCTCAAAATCAAAATGATTCTATATTTTATGAATATGATGACTGATCAACTAAACAACTAAAATACCATCTGGCATAACCATTAGTCTTGAAGTGGAGGCCAAAAAATAACATTTAAATTAGCAAACCTAAAGTCTAATGGTTTTATGTAACATCTTTAAGAAAATATTTCAGTCAAGTAATTCACAAAAGAATTATTATTTGTTGTTCACTGTAAGTAAGGGTTTTAGTTACACATTTTTTCCCTCCGGTTTTTAATGACTTTGCCCATTCAGAAGAAATCCTATTTGATTTATGTTGGTTTGGGTAATACAGGAAGTGCTTCACTGTGTTTTTAAACACTATACACCTTCACTAGAATCATTTGGATCATTTCAGCCCTGCAATTGCTAATCTCTACTGAACAAAAGGCAGAAGCATCATTATAACGTATCTTAATCACAAGAATCCATTTTTGCCTAATATAGGACCTTTAAGAGTTCTAACAGACTCATTATTTTTCTTTAGTAGCCATGTATTATTTAATTAGTATCCATTTAATGCCGTTGCTGTCTTGTAGAGATGGAAATGCCCTGAATTCTCCCATGATGCACTCTGACAGCCTGTTTGGACCTATTACTGTTTTATACTGCTCTATAATGGTCCCCAGCTGAGCCTCTGTCACAGCCTATAGCTTTACATTGGCCTAACTTTGCCCTTTCCTCCTCCACCCTACAGGTATGACGTGGACTCCAAGAGCGCCAACCTCTCCAAACATGTAAGTCTTGAGCTCAATTTATAACATGTTTACACTAGAAGTTTTGAGGCGATACAGTTCTTCACTTCTAATCAAATACATGTTGATATTATATGAAAAAGTTACTGTATTTTCGTATTTGTATTAGTGGTAGTGGCACTGCTATCATTAACATTAGCAGCAGTAGTAAGAATACAACTGTTACGAGTATTATTCTGTATTTGTAGGTTTCAACTACAACAATGTATGTAAGATAAGATAAGATAAGATATAGGTGACATTTTGAGGACAGACTACTCAAAAGATATCATATTTTGAATATTAATTGTTATGGCAACTGCAGTTGTTTTAGTATTTGAAGAAATAGCAATTGTACTATCAGCATTAATACACAAATTAGTACTTTTACTTCTATACATGCTGTAAGTCTGTAACATTAGAAGTTTGTATTGTCATTCAGTCTTGGAGTCTTATTTCCTCTGTTGCACTCATTAAATTCAATTAGCCTGATTTGTGCTTCATATCAGTAATTGTACCATTATAATGAGTGTGTCTATCACCAGCTTGACAGTACTGAACCTAACAAACAAACAGATATTTCAATTGTCCACTCTTTTAGCACTGTTTACTGCCATAGCTGTGATTAGCATAGCAGTAATTAGAAAGAACAATACAATCATTTGGTCTTTGAATAAGAGGGGGATTGTCAATTAAAGAGACTTCCTGTGCCAAATGTCCCCAAACACCTAATCCAATTGTGCACATGCAGACATGAGCTATATCAGAAATGCCTTTGTTGTTATTTATAGCATGGTTGTTTCGGTGAATAATTTTGATCTTTATTCAGTGTTGGGTCATTGAATCCTTTTAGGAGAGCAAAGTAGCTGTGGCTAATGTCCCTAATACATGTGTAATGAAAGCATTATTTGGTCATTACGATCCATTTGGCATTTTAAAAGCAGCTTGTGTTTGGAGTCTGGTCCCTGTCAGATGTGAACTGCTGCCATTTCCACACTCAGAATACAGTCCCTGCCATCATTATAAGTGATGGTATATAGCCAGAGAATGTACCTTTTACTTTCTTTTTCCTACAGGATGTCAAGGTTTACTAGTTGATCAATAATCTGGTCCATTCAGCTCACAATATGATCATAATGCTTAGGTTACTTCAGCTGATATATATCATTCTGAGTTTTTTCATAACTAATGCCATAGCAATGGTATTATACAAAGTAAATGAAAGTAAATTAAAAAGCTATATATGCACTCTTATGATTTTCAAAAAGGTATGACAATCGCGACTGAACCTGCGCTGCCAGTGTGTAAACCTGCAGATAGATCAGTATGGGAGGGCCATCCTTCATGTGAAAGTCTGCAGAATATAAGAAGGTGCATGAGAACACGGATTAATGATGGCTGCAGGTGCTGAGGTTTAAGTAGTGAGGATTCAGATCAGAGAGAGCCATTTTATGTCCAACTGGATTTTAGCATTGACACTGGCAACCCAAATGAGAGACTTACTGTATGTGAAGCTCATTCTGATGTTTTGAGAACCAAAACGTTGCATAGTAATTTTGATACTTTTTTTTTGCTAGTGTAAACTGCAGCTATCCAGATTTTTAATGTCCAAATTATAACATAATGATTCACGTGTGTCATGGATTACAATATACCAGACACAAGCACAATATGTCTTCTTTAAGAATAAATCAGCATTAGAGTTATTATTAGTAAAAGCTATATTTTCTTTGAACATGTCTACCTCACCTGGAGACAAAGATAAAGTAAAGCTTATGAATTTGAATTGAAAATCCTACATGCAGTTCCTTAAAGTGTTCACTGAACCTTTAAATCCTGACAGTGACTTGTGTTCACTTGTTATAATGTTCTTGTCTAACTTGTTCCTCCATATAACAAACACACTGAGTAAACTTTACTACATATAAACAATGTGTCTGGAGTATTTGACTTCCTTTTAGCACAGTCGTCAAAACTGTGCACTTGATTCAAGTCAGTTACTTCAGTTACATTTAATATACCATGTTATTACTGTTATACTTAATTTAGTTATTTTTAGTCTATGTTAAGGTATGGTAGCCCTTAAGAAACATAATAAAATGATAAATAATGCCTTAAAAGTTATATTAAATATGTGCATAGATAGGCCTGATTTAAGCTCAGTTGGGCAGTTATTTGATTATTTTTGATGTTATTACTCAATTATAATCAATGTAAATGCTACATAATTATCTTTTTCTTTACTGTTTCAAACGTTGGCATGTTTGGTGAGTTATGTCACCAATTATGAGTAATTAGTAACTAGCACGTCACTCTTCATTTTGACACATTTATCGTCTATCAGCACTCACTGAATAAATGAGAGGGAAGCATTTTAAAAAGAATATTTCTACTTCCATGCAACAAATAATAATATAATTCAGGGTAAACCTGTTTTACAGAAGCAAGCCTTTTATTTATCGTCTTTGTAGTCGCATTCAGCAGGAAAACTGGAGTTCTCTCACTTCATTCCCTTTTCATCTCTGCTTTTCCCTCACTCCAGTAGCACCTCTTCTTTCTTAAAATCAATAGCCCTCATGCAGGAGACAGGCCTGTAGACTGGGGGCTGTGTCTCGTGGGAGGAGCCAAAAGCAAATGCATTAGTCGTGTGTTGTCGGGGGAATAGAGGGCTGTGGCTGCACCTGGGACCACAAGAAAATCAGAGGAGGCCCGGAGGAGAGAGGAGACACAAAAACATATATATCATATTTGATGCTTTTGTTACATGTACTGTCAATATTGTAGTGTATATTTTGGAATGCTCCTTTCCTCTCACTACATAAACACTTTGGTCTTATCTCCTAGGCCACCTCCTTCCCGAGAGCTCTCACTTCAGATTTATTCATATATTCACTAGCCTTCCTCTGTATATGTTTGTAAACATTTTCAGTAGAGATCGACTGACATGGCTGATACTGATTGTTTAGAATCCAGAGAAACCAACGTCTGCTGATGTTTTGGGTCTGATATGTAGGGCTAATTTTGATTATTTTCCCCAGGTTATGTATTTTAAATTTACTAAAAACTCACCCATCACAATTCTTTTAACCAAAAACCTATAATAGAGCTATGTAGTCATGTTTTGCAGGTGTTTTTAATCTTCCCTCATATGTTTTTGCAATACTACATTATTTGATTATTTTCCAAAATAGGGCATCCCTTGTAGACCACATCTGTCCCTTTTGCTCCCAGCTGCCCTGATTTAGATCATCACATTCATATGCAAGCAGTAAGGTTAATAAGTGAAGTTTGGCATGTACATTATGAAGAAATATCTGTAGGTTTAAAGGTCTTGTATTACACAAAATTGACTCTTGTGACCCTTTAGTTATGTTAGAATGTAGTTTCCACATCAAAAACATACCTGGAGTTGTTTTGTTTCACACGTGTTTGAGTAATACTTTTTATTATTATTATTGTGATGAACTACCTTTTACCTGTAGTTCAGTAGAGATTCCAATTCCAGGTCTAAAATTATCCACATTTGATGGGTATGGAGTTTAAAAGCACTTAATGAAACAAAACACAACTCCAGGTATATTTTGATGAGGAAACAAGATTATAACATAGATCGCACATAGACAGTGTAATATGGGCCTTTAAGATTACAGTTGCATTATAAGGAGCTGATAGAACTTGCCAGAGTCCCAAGTTACAAAACATCTGTGTGGAGAAGCTGGCCAAAGTAGTCTTAAGTAGGAGGCAGACTCTGAAAATTTTCCGTGTTTGTCTCAAAGATTTATTTGATAATCCACCGTGGTATCGTGGTAAACACAAAAATATTACACATTTACAAAAAAATAACTGTGCTCCAACTTAGGCATAAGCAACAGAAACTAATAAGGAAAAAAAACCAAAAAACACATGTACCCGGCTACACTGATGTTTCCCCGAGAGGCTAAGTTGACCTGCTTTTATAGTCCTCCCCACAGGAAGCTCCTCCCTCCAGGCAACTCCAAGATCCCTCATCAGGTCGGCTGTAAGGCAACATAATTTTCATCTAGAGTTACCTCTCTCTCTACAACAAGGGCCTAAGTCCCCTTTAACTTAAAGTGTTTAACATAACCTATAAACACTAAAACATCCAAATCAAATATACCAAACCTAAGAAACAAAAGGAACTGAAACCAATTCTCCCCTCCACATGGTCTGGTCCAAAACCTCCCCCCAGAGGCTTTAAATATGTCCGTCTCAGGGCACGCCCCCTCTTTTGTCTCCAGACCATGTGGAGCAACAGGTAAGTAGGTAAGTGACATGTTTAACTAAATTAAATAAATCTAACAAAATAAAATATATTTAAATTAACTTGAGTGTGTTGTGTTATGTTAAAGGAACTAAACAAACTAAATAAAACAAACCCAGGATAGTTTTATCTAGCAATTCAGTTGATTATGGAGAAATTAACAAATATGAAATGAAATTAAGGTGAGTATACATGGACAAAGGCCCACTTTGTCACAATCTGAATCATGCAACACCTTTATACTGATATGTATTTTTAGCCAGCTTCATATGCCCTTATTGGTAATATCAGTTGCTAGGAGATCAGTAATTTTCCAGCACCAACTCCTTCTTAAGAAACGACAAAGGGAAGCTGTACTGTGAATGAACACTTGAGGCAGAATAAAGTTGTACATTACAGCAGTGAGATCTGTTGTAAAGTCTGACGTAACTATTTTCAGAAAGTTCAATGACGACATCAGAGAAAAAAAGAATCAATTACCTTCATTTGATCTCAGTGAAGAGGCCTCCATTAAAAGACCAAGAGCTGTGACTCACTCACTGTTTTAGGCTACAGGAGTCATGTTACTATTTGTAAACAAAACTCTGTCAGCACTGATTTGAGCCAAAGAGGATGAAGGGCTACAGTGCACAAAAAGTGCAAAAAAACCCCCAACAACAAACAGAAAAAAGCAAAACGTGTGGTGGTGTCAATGAAACTTTCAATACTGTACAAGTGAATTTTTAATGCCTCCATAAATATGATATTATGTAATGTAATACACAAATATAATATGATGTAATGAATGCAGCAAAGGAGTTTAAGTGTTTATTCTTCTAATACGAACTGGAATTAACAATTATTTTGTATTATTTTATTAAGGACTAGTCAAACAATGACTAAACCTTGACAGTTTATAGATGTGAAAAAATTCAATTCTGTTAAAAGTTTTTAGAGTAAAGGTGCTTCGCTACTCATCCAAGCAACTTCTTCAGTTCTGGTCAGAAGCTGGTGGGACACTGCTACAAACCGACCTGAACAACTGTGGAATTAAACTGAAACCTTGAGAGTTACATCCATCCAATTTTTTCCACTTGTGTCTGCGATCTTGCCCTTTTGGTCATTACACAAAGCTTGTAGGTCACCTATAGTCACCTTTAGAGTTTATTTTGATAAAAACAAGCCAGTTTAACTTTAAATATGCTAAACAGAAGCTTCTTGATTGATTATTATAACCTGTAGATTTTTTCAGATGAAAATTAATTCATCTGTTGAAAATATCATATCCTTGAATGAATGCATGTGTTGTTTTTGAATGCACATTGAAAAATGCCTTTTACATTGTTGCCCCCCTTTGTGCGTCCTCTGTGTATTCTGTTTCATCATATGATCGGCAAAGACAGCAATTTAATTTAGCCGCGAAGTGGAAAGGGATCCGAGTGCAGCAGGTGTTGGGCTGTGGGAGGAAGACTCGATCCTCTGCTGCCAAAACCAATTATCAATGGGAAACATGAAATACGGTCTGGGGAGTGTTACACCATAAGCTGATGGATATGCATATTGATTCATTTTATATTGTGGCAATAGATTCAAGACCAGCCTGTGTTTTTATTCAGTGTACAAGACCATTCACTGGACTTAGCAGCAGCTTCTAGTTTGTAACTTAGCCTAGTGCTTGTCTCCATGCTTTATTTTTCATATTTGTATAGCATTAATGGAAGAAAAATTCAAAATCAGTGGTAACCTGTGACTGTGTTTGGCAGATGTATTTTTTGGTCTTTTCTTAGTGACTCATGTTTTCTCCTCACAGGACTTCCTGGGTCAGGCGCACTGCACTCTGGGAGAAGTGGTGGGGTCTCTCGGTAGCCGCTTGGAGAAGTCTTTGGGGTGAGTGAATCAGCCCAGTTTTGCAGCACATACTTTCATACCATCATACAGTTAAAAAAAAAACCTTTAAAGTGAGCATTTATGTATCCTTTCTAGTGGAGGGTCCGCCATCTTGTTTCCATGAAGATGCTATTGCTTTGCCTGGAATGCTCCACAGTATGGCATTAGATTAGATGTATTTCTCTTGCATTTATCCAATTACTTGTGCTTTTATTGCTAACAAAAATACATGTAAAACGTGCATCTTACTGTGACAGGTGTTGCCTCTTCATTGATCTGACCTGTACCTATGCCTGATGGCGTCATCTCCTTGTCTCTATATACGTTATTTTCCTCCGTGGAATTGCTGGCAAAACAATGAAATCGCCAAGAAGAGCAGATAACACTAAACTAAAAGGTTACATAAATAATTCATTTATTAAGTTACTGAATTTCATTACTTCTTTTAAACCTGCAATTAGAATTTATTGATTATTTGTGCAATGGAATTGATGGTGGATTATTTTTTTAAACACCGATTGCAAAATGATTTCTCCTGGGACCTTATATTGAAGATTGTATGCTTCAAAAATATGAATTGTGTGTTAGCACTATGCAAAAAGGAACATTTGCACAATATTGCTAAACTGACAAGATTCTCAGTCTGGTGGAGCCTGACATTTCCACAAATAACATCAGGCGGTTCATCTGTTACAAATCATTTCTGCTGTTCCTCCAATTTGTTGTATTTGGCTCCTAGAAGCTATTTAGTGTTTAGCTGCCACAAGAGCAATAAATGAACTACATTATACATACATTCAGTGGTGCAACGTAGTGAAGTAAAAGTAATAAAGCGCTGTACTTAAAGGTGCACTATGTATCTGGTGGTGTCCATGGGGATATGCTAGGGAGATTGCTTTCTTTTGAATTTACCACAGTATGGCAGTATTTATTTACAATAAAATAAAACAATGGCCCACCTCTTCACAAATCGGACTGGTAAATTGGCTTGGTGCTCATCTCCATGGAAATAGATGAGTTTTATATCATAGTGTAACTACATAGTGTTTAACTTTTTACTTCATTACTAAATTTGTACTATCTATCTACTCTACTACATATCTGAACAGGACTGTAAAGCATTTTTATTATAGTCTGAGACCTGCTGAAAAGCAAAAAGGT
>CM057085.1:15265000-15305000 GCA_029959045.1 Taenioides sp. WSHXM2023
GAGTTGTGCGTGCGCTGAGAGCTGCTTTTCAGATCAAATCTTGGGGGAAAACATCTCAATCGGCTTAAGTGCAGCCTCTTTAATTTTGATACCTTTTATAATGTCCTCAGAAAACCGAGTTGTGATCTTACTAAAGCCGGTTCATGTTCAGGGAAAAACATTGGCTCTTTATTCTTCAATTAGCTTAATGGCAGAGGCCTAGCAGGTGCTCTTTTTTGTTTTCAATAATGGGTCTTCTTGAGTGGTGCAGGTTTGCATTTACTAAAGAATCACTATATTTGAAATAAACATGGTATTCAGAGATCTGAAATAGTTATTCCTATTCTATAAACACACTAACCTAAATGTAATTTCAGGTGTGAAGATTTGATGCAAACTTTAAGGGCCTGTACCTGACGATTTTTGTATTTCATGTAACATTTATCTTGCCCAGTACAGATATATTCTATAAGCAGCTCTTGAGGTCAAAATATGTCCTCTATGTGGTGTCTGGATCAGATAAAGCTTTTTATTGTGCAAAAGCACAATAAAATAGTTACCGTGACGACAAACCTCTGCTCTAGTCTCTGAAAGTTGTGAAAAACGCTAATGTATTCGTAACAATGAATAATTAGGATGCTCGGAGTGCATAAAGGAATACCACTGCACAATAGTGTAAAATAAACTAGTTCTGTTTTTTTAGTTGTTAAAGCTGCCATCTGTAATTAGATTGACTGACCTAACCTTGTTGTATTCTCACATATCACCCCTAGATGCTGTCTATGTTACTGCTTCTGCTGATAGTGTGCCATCTTTAGCCTGATAGAAGGAGACCCAAGTGCACAGTAAAAAACAACAACAAAATCAAATAAACTTATGGATTGTAGCTTTAAGACAGTAAAAATGCAGTACTTTTAAGGCTTATTTGTTGGCAGCAACACATGTGAAAATGCCACATTGAGGCAGATAAAAAGGTAGGCTACATTTTATGCATATTTGTGATTACATGATCTGACAGCATGAGAACAATATTGCAATCATCTTGTATCAAATTTACTTGCAGCAAATAGGACGCTGCCGCTTAATTTATCTCCAATGCTGTGAGCTATTTAGAAAACCAAATAGCTTCAATTGTGTAGTCAAAGTAGTGTAGTGGGTCCTGCATATTTGTTCATCTAAATTAGAGTGACATTTAATTTGTGACTCTATTTGTGCTTAAACTGCCAATCACTTTTGTTTACAAACCTGATCATCCATTCTATTGTGTCTCTCTCCTTTGAAAGCATTTTTTACTTTATTTACCACATCCTTAAATTAATTCTGTCTGTGGCTTAAATTGGTATTATTGTTGACATTCGGCCGCCATTTTAGTATTTGATGGCTGTGAATAATTGGTTGCAGGTATAGGGGGACCAGCTGTAGAAGCCATTGTGTTTTGAATGCAGGGCAGAGGCATACACCTGCAGTCCCAAGCTACAGGGGGATCTTTAACCATTTTAATGAGTGCTAATTTCAGTTAATTACATTGTTCAATCAAACTCCGGTGGGCATTTGAGGAGCTGACGGAGTGTGCGAAAAGAGAGGCAGAGAAACAGGAGAAACAACAGCAGCAACAACACTCAAAGTTCTGCAGTTATGGCCGTGTTTATCAACTGTTAGCCCTGTTAGCTGAGTCAGATTAATTTTTCAATCAGGGTTAGTATCAACATGAATGTTTATTTATTTATTTCTATACTTAACATTTACTTAAAAGGCCCATATTACGCTATTTTCTGATCTGTGTTATAATGTTGTTTCCTCATCACAAACCATTCATATTTAAGCTGATATTTGGATATTTTCAGCCCTGGAATTGCCAATCTCTCCTGAACTAAAGGTAAAAGCTGTAGCTGTTAACCTGAAGGACGTCACAAGGTGGAACAGAGCAATTTGCACTTTGGAGATGTAGACAGACTAATAATGCAGGATTACTCAAACATGTGTGAATGAAACAAAACACAACTCCAGGTATGTTTTTGAGGAGATAACAACATTATAATGGCTAAAAACTCACAAGAGTCAATTTTGTGTAATATAGGACCTAACAATACTACACCAGACTTATACAGCACTTTTTGTGGACACTCAGACGCTTTACAAACAATAGGAGACAATAGGAAACAGTGGAAATAGGAGATGGAAACAGGTGAGTTTTTAGTGATGATTTGAAGTGCTGTAATGAGTCTGAGTTCCTGAAGGGTTGTGGGAGTGAGTTCCAGAGGGTGGGGGCGACGGCAGCAAAGGCTCGGTCCCCCAAGGTTCCGTGCTTCCGAGGGGCCTGTAGGTGATGAGGAGGAC
Organism: Taenioides sp. WSHXM2023; assembly: GCA_029959045.1. Taxonomy (NCBI): domain Eukaryota; kingdom Metazoa; phylum Chordata; class Actinopteri; order Gobiiformes; family Gobiidae; genus Taenioides; species Taenioides sp. WSHXM2023. Next base: position 15,267,317 of record CM057085.1, read on the forward strand.
CTTGAATTGGATGTGGTGTTGTACGGGGAGCCAATGGAGTTGTTTGAGGACAGGGGTGATGTGGTCTCTGGAGCGAGTGTGGGTGAGGAGGCGGGCGGGCAGTTTTTGGAGGTGAGTGGAGGGGAGACAATACACAAGGCTCTTGCAGTAGTCCAGTCTGGAGTCTTTTACATAGCATATTCAGTAGTTTTGTTGGCATGATTCTGCATTTACAGTGTTTTTGGCTTGTAAAATGCAAGAGAAAAAAAATGGATTCAGTATGTCCCTCCTGACATCTCTAATGAGGCATGGCTCATTTGACCTATTTCTAGTGAATCTGTGAGGTATTTAAAATGTTATGGTATTTTCGCCAGGTTGGATTTTAAAACTTTTACCTGTACATTCAGTTTGATGTGTGTATATGTTGCTGGCCTCCCTCAGGGCTGCTTCTGACTTTTAGCTTCAGATACATAGATGTGGAGCCGCACACGGGACACTTTTTGTAAAATTTTTATGAGACTAGACTAAAGTGGCATTTAACTTTACAGCCGACAAAATGAAGTGTAATATTTATTGATTAATTATTGATATGTTTCTGTTTGGGACAAGGCTATACACACACAAGTGTATGTCCCAGTTCAAGTTCATTGTGTTTCATATTTACTGATATTTATACACTCCATTGATATGTTATTGTTTGCCCAGAATGTTCCACAGTATGGCATTAAGCCTGTCTCTCTATGAAGACAAACAGATGACACCACCAGGCTATTACAAGTCAGATCCGCGGAGAATGACCCCACTCACAGTAAGAATGCATATTTTTTTTAGGTAATTTTGAGCCAAAAAATGACCTGTAATAAAAAAATAAAATAAATGTGGGATGTTAATAAAGACACCTCGCCACAAAAAAAATTAATTTATCATCTTTTTTTCCATGTTTTACACAGATCTTTGACATCTTTTTAATTTGAGTACACTGTGCTAATATTTGCTCTTATCAAATTTATTTTTTAAAATTCAGTATTTTCTTTCACAGTGACTTCTAACACTGTGATTTTTTTATTAAATTTTTCATAGTCATATTTGCTGGAATGTCTTGTATGATTCATGGAGGCAGACTTCTCAGACAGAAGCTGATGCCGGTGAATACTGTGCTGATTGTTACATTTGAACAGACCAAACACAAATACACTGGTTCTATCTGCAGCTGGACGAGGGCACTATGTCAATGATGCCTTTGTGCGTCCATTTGGGCGAGACACTGAAATGAGCTGAATTCTCAATGTTGTGACTACAATCAAGATTCTTTTCAGGTTTATCTGCTGAATGGTGCAAATGAGTCTTGAGTTGTTGTTTTTTTTTCTTCTTTTTAATAATCCAGAAGTGGTCTCGATCTTAATTACCCTCCTCTTGCCAGCCGCTGATTGCAGATGCATGCTTCGTGATTACAGGATTCATAGTACCTCATCCTTTCTCACATACATCCACGGACGCTGCCTTGTTCTAATGTAACACCGCAAAGTAAGACAGAGGTATATCAATGCTCTCAACATGACAAGAGAGCTGTTATAAAGAGATAAAATTGTACATTATTTTACTTTGTATTATCAGTATTATGTTGATCTTTTGGATTCATGTTCACCTGCTTTTAATCTTGGTTCTCTCCCATTATATCCGATGTTTCTAGTTGGGTAAATAGATAAACTTAAATTACCTGCAGTGAATACATGTGTGAATGGATGGGTGTTTGTCTGTGTATAACTGTGTCAGGGGTTGTCAAATAATTTTACCCTGATACTAAGACTGGTACTGAAACTTGATAGAAAAAATGTGATAGAACAATAATGAATAAAATCACATACACAGGAAAAAATTGACCTTTTAGTATAAGACCACATGGTAATAAGAAACTACTATTCTTTTGTATAAAAACAATACAGTTCATGGTAAAAACAAAATTGATATTTTTTATTTTTTTATTTTATTTTTTATGATCATGTGTTGTGTCCACTCACCACCAAAGGCTAAGCATAGTTGCTAGTTTAAACTCTCCAGTCACACAATATAGAAGAAATACAACAAGTAAAGGTCAAGGTAAACTACCCCTTTTCAACCTATGTGATTGAGTATTTTTTTTACCTTGTTGCTAACAAAAGGTGATTCTCTAAGGAACCATATTACTTAAAATTGAGCTTTAAGCCATGTTGTAATGTTGTTACCTCCTCAGAAACATACCTGGAGTTGTGTTTTGTTTCATTCACATATGCTTGAGTAATCCTGGTTTATTTGTCTGTCTACATCTCCAAATCTAACAATACTCCATTTTGTGATGATGAATTTTGTTCACTAGTGATGGGGCTATTCCAGGACTGAAATCATAAAATCCAGATGATTCTAGTGAAGGTGTATAGAGTTTAAAAACACAGTGGAATACTTCCTGTCTTACCACATGACATCACAAAGTGGAACAGAGCATTTAAGAGAAGAACTCTGCCTAAATATGCAGGATTTGTTTTGTGTTAAACATATGCGAATGGAAACTGCAGGTATGTTTGTGATGAGGAAACAACATAATAACATAGATCAGAAAATAGCATAATACGGGCCCTTTAACCTACTATATAAAGCAGAAAACTAGTTATTTTTGTTAACAGTGTTTATGTAGCCACCTTACACTGTAACTGTTGACATAGTGAAAACCCACTCAGATGCATTTCTATGCTAATGGTGCTGCAGGAGTGGTGTGTATGAGACAAACTGTGGCATCCATAAATCAGTGTGTAACTCCAGCCCCTTATTGTGCTCACCCACGACTGCACCTCAAAATAATGACCACATTGCACTTGGAAAAAACACAAGAGGGGAGCAAAAAGCAGCCATTTGACAAAATAACGAACCAGCGTGTCCCATTCAATATCTCGTCGCCAAAGGGGACTGTCATGGCGTGTTTTCTTGTGCATCTTTCACCAATACACAGCATGACATGACTGAGAGGTGTATGGTGAGAGTAGGAGTGTAGTTGTAGGTTGTATTGACACAGAGGCGTAAACTAGTGTAGCATAGAGTTATAAACAGGGGACTAAACGGAGCAGACAGGAGGGTGGGTGGGTCAGCTGGAGGTGGGGCTCCCTTAGGTGCTGCTCATTATCTCTCTGTCGGGTGTAGCTGTTCTCCAGTGGGAAGTCAATCAGAAAATCACAGTGCAGTCGGCGTTGTTAGCACTCGCCATGGTCCGTAGGTCTATTACTGAAACTGACAAGTATATATTTAGTGCACTATTATGCGTTTTTTTGTTGTTGTTGTTTTGTTTTTTTTTAATTACACAAAATTGACTCTTGTGAGCTTATATTTTATTTCATTCACATAACCCTTTATATGTTTGAGCTTTAAAAGCTCAAAAATATTCTGCTCCACCTTGTTATGTCAAGAAGCACTTTTTGACAGCTACTTTTCCCTTTTATTTAATAGAGACTGACAGTTCCGAAGCTTAAATTATCCAAATGATTATAGTGAAGTTGTATGGAGTTTTAAAACACAGTGGTGCAAATGTTTTCTGTCTGAGTGAAGAACTCTCAGGTTTGTGTGTTAAACATGTGTGAATAAAACAAAACACAAATCCATGTATGTTTGTGATGAAGAAACAACATTATATCATAGATCAGAAAAAGCATAATACGGGCCCTAAAATTATTTATCTTTATTTATATACAGAGCTTAGGACGTGTCACTTCTCATTGTGAGATATATAAGGAGGATATGAAATTTAAAATATATGAGACACATTTATTGTGGCTAGTTATTACTTTAAGCCTAAAGCATCTTAAACACTGACTGTGGAAGCTCTGATTATAAATGACAAATAATATAAAAGCCACAATTAATTAAACAGCCTTAGGTATTGACACTCTGTAGCAGATGTAAATATTCCTAGGGGTGTGAAGCTAACTGAAGATAGTTTTTTAGAAGCTCTGTTACTCAAGGTAAACAGATAACACAGTCACCACAGTCACAGCTGAACATTCTGCCAATAGAGATACATGTAGAACACTCCCAGTGTGATGTCACTACAAAGTATCACTATTGTCAATTTCATTGTTACTTCAAAATTTCTCTTTTATGTGATACACATTTTAGGTAATATTGCCCAGCCCTAGCTCATTGTAACTTCAGCTGTTGTCTCAAAGAAATTCAGCTGTGATGGTGATTTGATCAGGGATTGAAAATCAAACTATGAAACAGACTTTATTTATATTGCCAATATTTTACAGGCCACTGAATGAATTAGTCAATAAACTATAGAAATAAAATAGTGATTTAAACACAATATGACATGGACAACTTATGAAAAACACAAAAAAAGATAACTTACAGTAAGTGCAATTAAAGTAGTGGTTTATTTGTTGTCTTCTTGTGGTCTAGACTGTTTAATCTTTGAGTGTCTGAAGCTGAGAAGAAGCTGTATATTGACTATTGCAAACAGATTATAAAAGTTGCAAAATTCAAATTCAAAACCTTATTTGTAGCATAACATCAAGTCAGGTCGTCTGCACTCTGCACCAGTTTAACAAAAGCTTCTCAGACCTTTAAGTGCAATACAAAATTCAGAATTGTTCAAATGACCATCAAGTTTGAAAAAACTGTTGTATCCATAGCTACAGCATGTTTGATCTCCAAAAACTACAAGGGAATTGATGAGTTAATTTTTTTATCAAGGTGGTTATAGTATAGTTATTATAAACTGTTGCCCAAAAATGTATAGTTTAAAGGGCTCATATTGTGCTATTTGCTCATCTATGTTATTATGTTGTTTCCTCATCAAAAACATGCCAGGAGCTGTGATTTGTTTCATGCACAGATGTTTAACACACACAAAGTGCATATTTAGGTTTAGTTCTATCGTTCTATCAAACAAAAAACACTCTCTTCCACCTTGTGATGTCATGCATCATATACCTTCACTTGAATAATTTTAGGCCTAAAATTGCCTACAGAAGAAAGGTAAATGGAAGCCCTTAACTTGACAACTACCGCTTTTGGACCGTGGAGATGTAGACAGACTCATAATGCAGGATTTCTTAAAAATGTGTGAATGAAACAAAATACAGGTATGTTTCTGATGAGGTAACATTTTATCCATCCATCCATTTTCTTCCACTTATCCGGGGCCGGGTCGTGGGGGCAACAGTCTAAACAGGGACTCCCAGACTTCCTTCACCCCGGACACTTCCTCCAGCTCCTCCGGGGGGACCCCAAGGCGTTCCCAGGCCAGCTGAGAGACATAGTCCCTCCAGTGTGTCCTGGGTCTTCCCCGGGGCCTCCATGCCCAGAACACCTCTCGAGGGAGGCGTCCAGGAGGCATCCGGAACAGATACCCGAGCCACTTCACCTGGCTCCTCTCGACTTGGAGGAGCAGTGGCTCTACTACGCCCATGTGACTGAGCTCCTCACCCTGTCTCTAAGGGAGCGCCCAGCCACGCTGTGGAGGAAACTCATTTCGGCCGCTTGTATCCGCGATCTTGTCCTTTCGGTCATTACCCAAAACTCATGACCATAGGTGAGAGTGGGAACGTAGACTGACCGGTAAATCGAGAGCTTTGCCTTTCGGCTCAGCTCCCTCTTTACAGTCCGGTACAGCGACCACATCACTGCCGATGCTGCACCGATCCGCCTGTCAATCTCACGCTCCATCCTCCCCTCACTCGTGAACAAGACCCCGAGATACTTGAACTCCTCCACCTGAGGCAAGGACTCTGTGGAGAGGGAGAACAACATTTTAACATGCCTTAAAGCTAACAAGGATCAGTTTTACGTAATATAGGACCTTTAAGCTTTCCTTTTTTTGAACTCGTGTAGAAGACAAGCTTTTGAGCTGAAAAATAAAAACATCATAAGTGGTGAGAGGATGTGGAAGGTTCAGAATAACAGGTTTAAAAGGGCAGAGCAGGGAGCCCATATACACAGAGAGAACCAGAGGTGAGGCCACAGGCAAAGAACAGGGCAGTGAGTGTTATCTGAGTCAGACAGTTAAGAGCATCAACTGTGTGCAAATATCAATGGGAAAATATCACATTGAAACTCATACACAATTCACTATAGGTTTATTTAAAAACACACAACACAATGACATGCCAACAACCATTCTTGGAATTCCCAAATTACTTATGAAAACTGCCACTACGTGACATAACAAGGTGGAACAGAGCATTTGGAGATGTAAACAGACTAATAATAAAGGGTTATTCAAACATGTCTGGATGAAACAGAACACAACTCCGGGTATGTTTTTGAGGAGGTAACATTATAATATGGCTTAAAGCTCAAAATCATATCTTTTGGACACATACAAAAATAGTTTCACTTATTTTCTTTACAGGTTGTATTTTTAGTACGAAAAGCGTCTTACAGCATATCTCCATGTCTTGTCTCCAGCATCTATTTCATTGTGATCCGGTGCCATTTCCGAAGCACTCTTGTCTGGTCTCTTGTGTTGGAGTTTAAGTGGGCTTGAATTACTCTCACTGTGAGGTCCTCGACCTCAATCCCTGTCAGTCTAAATGAGAGTGGAGATGTTTCCTGCAGGTGGGGGCTGTGGTACACCAAAAGCAAATTAAACACTGCTGCTCGACTCATAGAAGGAGCTTTTCTACACTCACTGCGGTGGAAGTCATTAAAGGTGGTTTGGTTGGGGGTCCTTCACCTGCTTGTTTCTATGGATATGTCATTGCTCTGCCTTGAATGTTCCACAGTATGGCATTAAACAGCTATACCTTACATTTATTCAATTACAGGTGGTTTTATAGCTCAAAATTACCTAGAAAAACAAGCATTCTGACTGTGGGCGGGGTCGCCTCTCCACAGGTCTGACTTGTAACTTGGTCTGGTTTGATCTCCATGAAGGTAGAAAGGTTTAATACCATAATGTGAAACATTACAGACAAAGCAAAAATCTCCATTTGACGTGTGCATGTGTGCATGAGAGCGTGTGTTTAATGAAGCTGAATGAATAATGCACAAGTTCATATGTTACAATATAAATTAGTGGCATTATTTTTATTAGATCTGCCTGGTTTTGCACTTGCTCTTCTATAGTTGTTTGGTATTGGTGTTATAATTGTGAATAATAGCTAAATTATTGTTTCCTCTCACAGTAATTGTAACACAAATGCTTTTTTATTATTTTATTATTTATTATTATATATTGTGGCCATATACCCACTTGCTCAATCTCATCTTGGAAGATAAGCAAGGCTGAGCTTGGTTAGTACTTGGATGGGAGACCACTGGGAATACCAGGTGCCACAGTGGGATAGCAATGACTCTAATGAAAACTGTTGCTATGTCCTTGGCCAAGACACATCACCTAATTTGACATCCTTCTTGTATGTGCCTTAAATTAAATCAATACTTTTTATTTATGTATTCGATAAAAAGCTTTTCCCAACCTGCATCTCAAGTCCCAGGTTATCAATTGCATTCATCCTGTACTAAATGATTCCTGTGCACTCACCTGCTTCTTCCCATTGGCTTCTGTAATTGCCTCCAATTAGTTGTATGTGGAGACTAATGCGTGTTTGCTGTTTTGTTTCAGGGGCATCTCGGGAAAGAAATGTGGGACCATTATCGTGAAAGCGGAGGAGCTGAACAACTGCAGGGTGAGAAGAGCTATAAATGTGGAGATAATCAGTTATGAGCTTTAAACCATGTTAGAATGTTGTTCCCTCATCAAAAACATATCTGGAGTTGTGTTTTGTTTCATTCACACATGTTTGAGTAACAATTATTAGTCTGTCAATACATCACCAAAGCTCAAAATGCTCTGTTCCACTTTGTGATGTCATGAAGTGATAGTTTTCACATTAACGGCTATCTTTTGCCTTTTGTTCAGTAGAGATTGGCAATTCCAGGGCTGAAATTTTACAAATGATTCTAGTGAAGGTGTATGGAGTTTAAAAACACAGTGGAGCACTTCCTGTATTACCACATGATCACAAGGTGGAACAGAGTGTTTTCCGTTTAAGAGAAGAACTCAGGCTAAATATACAGGATTTGTGTGTTAAACCTGTAGGAATGAAACAAAACACAAGAGAAAACAACATATAACATACTGTAGATCAGAAAACAGCGTAATATGGGCCCTTTAAAATCCCTTATTTACACTGTGTCTTCTGTCTCTTACTGTGTCTCTCGTTAGGAATCTGTCATGATGCAATTCTGCGGAAACAAACTGGACAAAAAGGATTTCTTTGGAAAATCTGACCCCTTTCTGGTTTTCTATCGAAGCAATGAGGATGGCACGTGAGTACTGGCCCACTCTCTCTCTCCTCTTTTATCTCCGGGTTAGATCCAGCCTGTGCCAGAGGAAATTGGTTTCATTGATTCGCTTCAGATCTGAGCTGCGAGGAAGAAGAGCAACTGTGGGAATCGCATGGATATGTTTATACAGGAGGGATAGGGCTCATATTAAAGGTGCACTATGTAACTTTTTGGTGGGTGTTCTGCCATCTGCTCATCTCCATGGAGATAGTATTGCTTTGCCTAGAATGTTCCACTGTATAACGTTTAACTTACCTGTCTCTGTGGAGACAAGTGACTGTGACATGCCAAGTCACAGGTCAGATCTGCGGAGAGGCAACCCCACTCACAGTAAGAATGCATGTTTATTAGTAACAAAAACACCTGTAATTGAATGAATGGAAAATAGACAAGATTAATGCCAGACAGTGGGACATTCCAGGCATAGCAATAAAATCTCAATGGAGACAAATTGATGACACTCTCCACTAGAAAAGTTACATAGTGCACCTTTAGTGTTTCTGTAACACTGGAAGATTCATAATTAAAATTACTGTTATGATGAGAGGAATTCTGCAAAACATTAGTGCAAAATATCCATAATTTTTTTACTAATCTAATGCTTTCTATCACTCCTGGATGTGGAGATTTGAATGATCTTTGGTGTTTGTGGCTGTTTTCAAATTATTTGGAAACTGTATAAGCCCATTTGCACAATGTATTTATGGGCATCATTTCATACAGTAGCATTTATATCGTACATCCGCAGATAATGTTTTCATAAAAATACAATAAAATAAATACAATTACAATAACTTATAATAACATATTTTTGTATATAATCTATGATTTCTTGTGGACAAATAAAACAGGTGGTTGTAAAACTAATAGAGGACATGATTCACTTCTTCAAATGAGAAATCATAAAACATGATTTAGTTTCTAATGCAAAAGTGGGAGTTTGTGTGTTAAAACTTTCAGAAGAAAAACATGTTTAGTTTCCAAGGACAACATGGATGAATCATTGGACTTTGAAAACTCTCTTTTTATTTTCATTTGATTACATCATTTTACTCTACATTCAGATTGATTTGTACTTTATTCATTAAGGGCACTGTCTCCCTCCTACCTCCTGCTTAAGTAGAACTACTTTATATTGAAGGTGTAACTTTTCTGATGGTGATATATCTGGCGTTTATTCAATTACAGTTTTCTTTATTTATTAAATGCCTTGAAAAACATGCAAAAACATCATCTGCAATCACATCTCCATGGAGACAAACAGGTGGTAGACCCTCCAACAGAAAAGTTACATAATGCACCTTTCATGCTTAGAAAATGGAAAGATGGAAAACTGAAACAAAATTAAGATCTTACTGCATAATTTAGACAATTTGCATAAATTAATTTGATTGCTGTTTATGGAGTGTACTGGACCAAACTAGTATTTAATGCCATTTGCTGATCTAAGACTGTTTCAAAGATAGTTATTATTCATTTGTTTTTCCCCCTCCTCTGGTCTAATTTTCTGTTTTGACTCCTCATCTGGCAGGTTTACCATCTGCCATAAGACAGAGGTGATAAAGAACACACTGAACCCGGTGTGGCAGGCCTTTAAGATCCCAGTGAGAGCGCTGTGCAACGGAGACTACGACAGGTCAGTCACTTGTACACGTCCTAAAACAACTTGAATGACCTAAAACTGTTGCCATGTTTGAAGCAAGTATGCAAAATGTCCATTGTGATGCCTTAGCTAAAACTATGTTAAAAAAAGTAAATAAAAGAATACAGCTATCATATAGTGTCAGAATACTTTTGAATGAATGCTAACTAGTATTTAGTAGACCCAAACCTAAAAAACCTGCACCAGGGACTACAGGTGGAAATTATCTCTAGTGCTACAACCTGCACAATGCATCTCTCCTGTTAAGGTTATTGTAGACTGTGCACTGTCCCTGCCTCAAAAATAAACTAAATAAATAAATAAATAGAAAGTGTTTCACTGAAAAAGCTTATAGGGCCTATACTCTATACAATACAGGAAATGCCCCATTGTGTTTTTAAACTCCATACACCATCACTAGAACTTAGACAATTCCAGGGCTAAAATAATCTATCTCTACTGAACAAAAAGTAAAATGTAGCTGTTAACTTGCAAACTACCACCACATGACATCACAAGGTGGAACAGAGCAATTTGAGCTTCGGAGATGTCAACAAACTAATAAACCTGATTTTGTCAAACATGTGTGAAGAAAAAACAAACAAACACGCACAACTCCAGGTATGCTTTTGATGAGGTAACAACATTATAACATGGCTTAAAGCTCACAACAATCCATTTTATGTAATATAGGACCTTTAAAGTGTGTTTATTGTTTACGTAATTTCTGTAATTTCCCCAAACATGTTAAGGATAGACTGTGGTAGCCATGAAAGGACATATTGTCCGTACTTACAAGTCACAACAAATCAGTGTCTGCTTCAAAAATATGCCAATTACACAAAAAAGGAACAAGAAAGCTTTATTCTAATGTTAAAATTTGTTATTACTTTCTCATTATGCTGGGATTATAAACAGAAATTCAAACCGCTATTAATTTCTCTCAAATGAATGAAACGTGATAATTTGCCCAAGAGAGATACTTGAATAGCTACTATTAGACCAACTGTATGGTAAAAAAAAAAAAAGATAAATATTTTTCAGCTCCTGGCATCTGCTGCTGTCAACTCTGCAGCTGAAAGTTTGGCCTAAATGTTTGTGTAAATGTGTAAACTTTGTTGACATTTGTCCGGTGAAAGTTTACTTCTGGGAGGCCAAAAGTTGTTCTAAGTTTTGATGTCTGTCTTTAGTTTACAGCATACTACAAGCTGTAGAAACGTAGTTGAGATCTTAGCGTAACATTATTGGAAGTGCACAAATGGTACAGAAAAGTTTAGTTTTAAGTATTGTAAGGTTAAAGGTGGGGGTCCGTCACCTGCTTGTTTCTATGGAGATGTCATTGCTCTGCCTGGAATGTTCCACACTATGACATTAAACAGCTCTAGCTCACATTTATTCCATTACAGTTGGGTTTATAGCTCAAAAATACCTAGAGAAACATGCATTCGCACTGTTAGCTGGGTTTCCTCTCCACAGATCTGACCTGTAACTTGGTCTGGTTTGGGCTCCATGGAAATGGAAAGGTTTAATACCGTACTGTGAAACATTCAAGACAAAGTGATAACATCTCCATGGAGGAAAGTATTTGATGGACCCTCCACCGGAAAAGTTACACAGTGCACCTTGCCATGAGTTGCCATGACAGTAATGTGTGACAACAGAACTGAACAACCAAGTTTGCAATAAATGATTGTACAAGCACTGGGTATAAAAAGTTGGTGTTCTTAGTAACTCCCAAATCATTCACAAAAGTTATTGTTATGAGGGTTTAAACTTTGTTGCAAATTTTGAATCTTATTTCATTATTATAGTAGTAATATATTTACCACGTCACACTAATATGCAAATACTACCTGTAGACCTATAGTATTGTTTTATACGTTGACTTCTACTGTATAAAATTATATATATGGGTTAAACTGCATAGTAATGTGTAGAGATTACGTACTATAGTAAAACTGAGTGAGTGCACGTTTTTATTTCCCTCTTAATATTTTATTGCGATCATAAATGTTTTGTAATATGAGCTATTATACAATATATTAAACGGTCGATCATTTAGGAAATAGAAGTAGCAGACGACAGCAGACAGTAATGGTGATTTGTTTTTAAAGTCGAAAGATTATGCCTGTCTTTAAGGTGATTCATGAGAGACGTTTTGCCTGAGGGATTTACTTTCTTTTAAATTAATGTAGCTGTCCATGGTGCTGAAGTGCTATTAACAATCCAACCAAGTTCTTGTTTTATACATGCTTGATATATGTTATAATACTACTACTACTACTGTTATGCTTCATTCTGCATAGTTATATTGTTATTAATGATATTGATTAGAAACATTTTGAGCCAGTGTAATAGTGTCCAGTGTAATGGACTCGCTACATCACAAGTAGGTTCTCATAACATTAAAAGTTCTTTGCATTTCCCAAGACAAACTGTAGACTTGGTTTATAGGTACACTTCATCATCATGGAGATGCTACTGCTTTACCTAGAATCTATGCTATCAATGTTATGTATAATGCATTTATTTATTATTGCTCAAAATAACATACATTTAAAAACATACATTATTTCTCCGAGCAGGGTTCCATCTCCACAGAACTTATCTGTAACTTGGCCGGGTGATGTTTTCTACTTCTCTCTTTGCATAGACATATGTAAATACTTCTTTGGATCATTTCATGCCAAACAATAAAATTTCCATGAGACAAGCAGGTGGCGGACCCTCCACCAGAAAAAAAATATATACAGTAGTTCACCTTACATACTTCAGATAGATTACGAAGTGAAATATTGGGAACTGACTTATGTACAAGTTAGAGGCACCTTCTAAATGACCAAAGAAAAGTTAAGGTTAAGGTTAAGGAAAACATTATTAGCCTCTAGCCTTTGTTAAATGGCACTAGCTGAAATTAAACCACCTATTTCATCACACAGCTCTAGTCACACGCTCAATAGTGCACAGCGTTTATAAAAAAAAACAAAAATGTGGCTGTTTGCTACAGGTGTTCCAATCAGTGAAAACAGATAGCTGCTTTTGGGAAAAACAAGGATCAAAACTTAGAAAAAAAAAACAAAAATCAAAATCCAGGCACTCCAGAAAAAGTAAAAGTCTCACAAGGAAAAGTATAGTTAAAAGACGTTTCTTTAAAAAGCCAAAGTCAACATGTTTTGACTCTTCTTTATCAGGGCTTAGTTAGAATCACGGCTTTTGACATTTCGGTTTTATAATAGGAAACACCAGCAGCCTCATGTATATCAAGGTGTGTTTCCCTCCTGGATCTAAAGTCGATAGCAGTCATGTGGTGCTCTCCCAGGCTAAAGCAGTAATCTGAAGTTCACTCTCATAAGCTTATTAGGAGAGGAGACTCACACTGTCTTATCAATAGGAGACATGCACACACACAATCACACACACACAAAAGTAGCTGTGTGCCTGGGAGGGGAGATAAGCAGGAGCTCTGTTGGCAACCAAACAAAAAAGAAACCATGTCTTTACTGTCAACACAGGGCTCAGTCCAGCAACAAGCAGTGAGGACAGAAGATTAGACCAATCATTGTGGGGCTCCTGTCTCTCCTTCAAAGCAATGAGTAATGACGGACATCCAATTTAGGCAGACAGTACAATATGGACACAAAATACATCTACGAGCTTTCTGAGGAGAAGGGGATTGGTTATGGTGCGTGGTAATTGGTAATTGTGTGTGTGTTTTTAGTTCTTACCTCTCGTTTGCCAATTCTATTCCCTAGTCAATATATGATGCTATAAGACACACGCACGCACACACACACGCACACAGACACACACACACACACACACACACAGGCTCACACTAACTATGCATGCACTTGTAAACATGTAATTCAATAAATGCAAGATGGATACGTTTTATGCCTTCTAACATAAAAGTCAATCATCTTAGATCTTACACTTCCTTTATATTTGTTTCCTAATCATTTCTATTTTCGATTTACATTACCTTGACATGGAGTGGTATTCTTTGCTGTCTTTTTCTCTTGCAATGACTCTTACCGTTTTTATCTCCTTCTGGACCCTCTTCATAGTCCCCTACTTGTTCCCATCTCCTACTCTGCAGTGTCTGTTTCCAGTGGTTGCCCCTCCTCTCACCTCACGTCTGGGCTTTTGTCACACACAAATGACCCCGTGGTGAAGGGTTTTAAGCTGGACTGATCTGACACGTTCTACATTGTGCTCTATTTCCTTGTCCGCTATAATGGGATGCAGGAGAAGAGCTGTATCTGGAGATGAGAAAACGTATTACCTGGTGGGTTCAGTGATAGACGGGATAGCTATACAGACAACAGACAACAAAAGGCACCAGCAGTCAGAGGCGTGACTACAAGGAGCATTTCAGCAGCAAATTTTATATAATGTAGAAAGATACAAAAGTAAAACACAAGTATTTGAGATGCAAATTACAAAAATCACATTCATTACAAATTTCTGCCATTACGTTGACACCTACCAGTCTCTTTGGGACAAAAGGACAGCTAAAGTTAGAGATTGACCAATATGATCCATTTTGATTCTTTTCTCTAAATTATGTCTTTTAAATTTATTACAAACTTCCCTCAAAGCCCTTTTTTTCTATAAACATGTGAGAGCTTTATAGTCTAATTTTCTGCAGTTATCTCTTCACACTGAAGTGTTCAAATAAAGCTGAAAGTGTATTCTTTAGGCATCAGGTCAATCAAAATAAGATTGCCAATATGCTAAAAAGTGCACAAATTGGCCCGATTTATCGGCGGACTGATGGGTCCGATCTCTATTTTCTATAGAACCACCACAAATATATCACCGCTGCATTTGTCACTGCATTACTATTTAACCAACAATGAAAAGTAACATGTCAAACAGTAGCCTTCTGAGTTTAATATTTAGAAAAGATGTAAAAAAAAAATTTGTGATAGTCTGTGTATTATTTTGTCAATAAAATATAATTATTTATTTCTTTTGTTACTATAGTGCAGTACGCAATCTCTAATACACGACTAATGTTTGGTCTGGCAGTCCTGGACAATCATCTATTGTGTTTTCCTTTTGTGATTATAATTTGAGCTGGAGACGGACTGTGAAGATGATGAAATGTGCAGACAAATGCTTCTAATTTGACCTGATTTTCACTGATTATGTTGTTTTTCTTTTTTCCAACAGAACAATCAAAGTGGAGGTGTACGACTGGGACAGAGACGGCAGGTATGCAATGACATTTCCTGTATTCTTCTTTAGAATGTATATGGAACAAGTTCAAAGCAGAATTCAGTCAACTTAACAGGACTGTTCCACTGTAATTATTTATGCTTTCACAACTCCACTGTTTAATTGCTGAAAACAGACAGTAAATAAAGCGGTTTATCTGACAGATGGCTGCGTTTATTAAAAAAAAATCAACTTTTTTGTAACTGTGGCTATGAAGACTTATTTAACAATATTTAGAATATTTAGAACACACACACACACACACACACACACACACACACACACACACATATATATATATATACCGTAATTTCCGGACTATTGAGCGCACCTGAATATAAGCCGCATCAACTAAATTTTCAAAGAATTTTATTTTTGTACATATATAGGCCGCACCTGTCTATAAGCCGCAGGTGTCCACGTCTTCAAGAAGTTTTCAAGTTCCGAGCATCTGCTTGTATTGCCTCTAAAGCTTTTGTCGTCTTTTTGCATTGAGTCAGTTCGTCACGCTGCCGTCGCCAACGTCTCACCATCGACTCATCAATGCCGCGTTCACGTGCAGCAGCTGTTTCCTTCTTTGACAGTCAGATCAATTGTCTTTAACTTCAAAGCTGCATCATATGCATTTCTTCGTATGTTTTCCATGAGGAGGGTGTGTGCATGAAGCACAAACTAACTGTTTAAAACAAAATCAAATGAGCATCTTCCTCAGCACATCGTCTCTTCACCTGTCTGTTTCGCTTTTGCGCCCGTCACTTGGCGCTCTACTGCGCATGTCTCGAGCAGAAAGAGCCGCTGTCCTGTCTTGTATCATGTCAGTGTCTTGTAGGATCTCAACAGGATTTCAGGCTCTTCCGGGGGTCGGGGTTAGTTGTATCGATCATGTATGAGCGGATGTCCCGCTACTGAAGTTTGAGACGTTTCGTCTCGTCATTTACGCTTCACCTGCATTTAACACATACGGGTCATTAAGACGTATCCCACTCACTAATGTTCATTTAGCAGCAGAACTTATTTTATCACGCAGCGATAAACTGTTTTAGTGCTGACAACAGCGCTAGCGAGTGTTCTAACTAACCCTAACCCATGTTCACCGCACAGACAGCGGCGCTTTCTGCACTCAAGCTGCGCGCGCATCCGCTGTGTTCATAGACGAATAATCCGTCCATATATGAGCCGCATCGTTGTATAAGCCGCAGGGTTCAAAGTGTGAGAAAAAAGTAGCGGCTTATAGTCCGGAAAATACGGTGTGTATATATATATAGAAACTTCACATGGGTCCCCCTCTAATATAAATGTCCAATTCTGAGACCCTTGGGCCTGGGATAACAGACCCCTTTGCTCCCCCTGTTGAATCCCCTGTATGTTGAACAAAACATTGTTTACACTCAGTTATAGTTACAGCTGAGTTGTTAGAAAATTGGAAATTCTGACAAGTTTGAATCTCCAATTTACAAAGGCAAATTGCTGGGTTTCAGCTGTGATCACTACATTCCATAGGCCAATATTATATACCAAAGGGGGCAGCTAAAATTGATATTGTTAAAATGCTGTTTTTGTTGTTGTTGTAACACCAATACTTCATTTGTTTAGACAGTAACAGAATGATCAGGTTCAACATTTATGAATTTACCTTTTGGTTATTTTATGGTAAAGTACAATGTTATGAATAGGAAAAACTGGTGCGTCCCATCTGAGAGTATGACATTACCACATTCTACAATCTGAAAACTACCAATAGTGATAATAGTACAATAGTGCAAAGTTTCTCAACCCTAACATCATAACAAGCCACTCTTATAAGGAAAAAGTTTGGACATCTTTTCTAAAAACCCCTGGGGATAATAGTCATGATTTAGCAAATAACTGAAGGCATAGATAGCGATCATTTTTTAGAACACAGTGCTACGCGGCCAAAAAGTTTATTTTAAAGAACTGGAAAGACTCTAGTCCTCCTAGCCCCCTAGTCAGACTAACTGTATTAACCAACTGCACAGAGAAGATCTATCACTCTGTGAGGGGGAAGCAGCAGAGCTTTGAACTAATTTGGACACCCTTCTTAAACATTTTGGTGGGACTGGACATTGGGATGTAGAGAGAGTGGGGTGTGGGAGGATTTTCTTTTTTGATGCATTTTTGTTCTTATTTTATATAATATTAAAAATAAAACACAGTGCTACATGCTGTATTTTTCTTCTTTCTTCAAAAATTGCAACTGGACTGATGTGAATTATTTATCAAAGGTACAAATTAGACAAACATATGCACTTTAAATAAACTCTAGCATGTCCTGGTCCTTGGCTGTAATAACCCCAGCTTGTATCTGCAGTAGGTAAGACTTTGGAGCTGTGTTTATTGGTGCGTGTGGATCATGACTGACTCACAAGAGACAAGAGACATTTGTCAAACAATAATGGAGGGGAGTGATTCTTCTGTCTATCTAAACTATCTACACAGACCCATTCACTTTCACTGTGTCGCTGCTGGGTGAACACAACTGACATTTAGAGGAAATGGGACTCACAAATACATATTAACTAAATGGTTTGGGAAACTAAAGAGAGCTGGGTCTTTTAATGCACTAATATTGGAAAAAAAAAAATTCTGAAAATTCCAATTTGTGTGATGAAATATTTTTTTAATTTAATTAGAATTTTTAATCACATTTTGGTTTTGGCTGGCAATATTTGATCTCTGGGTGAGCGTTTCAGGGGATAGCATGTTGAATAACTAACTGAATGAAAGTACAAACTGTTCTGTTTTGTTAAATAACTGTCATGTTCATGTTCTCATCCATATTGCAGTCATGACTTCATTGGAGAGTTCAGCACCAGCTACAGAGAGCTCTCCAGAGGCCAGAGCCAGTTCAATGTCTATGAGGCGAGTACATTTTATTGATTGTGTGTATGCGTGTGTGTGTGTGTGTGTGTGTGTGTGTGTGTGTGTGTGTGTGTGTGTGTGTGTCTGTGTCTGTTTAGCATGTGCTGAAAGGTTTTCATTCTACACACTTCTCTCTCATTTAATCTCTCTCTCTCGTTTTAATTTTATGATGATTATGTCTTGATTTGTTTGTATTGTGATTTTAATGTATTTCTTATTCTGTAAAGCACTTTGAATTAGTTTGTGTACGAATTGTGCTCAGTAAAATTAAAATGCAGTATTTCTGTTATAAAATTCATAAGACTAAATTCATATTTAATTAAAATAGCATTTGATATAAATACATACTTCATTGATAATATTTTTTATTTTATAATTTCATTGTACCTATGTAATAACAGGGTCTTTGCTTTACTGTTACGTTAAGAACTTGAGACTCAAGGGCTTAAGGGAAGAGCACATTAATTTGTTTTTGTTGTAAAAGAGGCAGAAAACGAAAAATGCTTGTTAAAAATGAACCGAAATCTGAAATTAAAAGTTGCCCAAAGTTAAATGCATTTCGGGGTTGCAACACAGGTGAACACAATAGGAAAGGCCTCACTCTTACTCCGCTCTAGTGTTTCAGTTGGTAATGAAATGTTTCATTCCCTCAAAGTGTTTCCTCTGGAAGATCTTGGCGAATTTCCTCTGGAAGGTCTTCTGCCACATTTGCTGCCACATATGGTGTAAAAAGCCTGTAGCTTCTCAAATGTTCTAAATCCTTAAGTAGCTGGGTGCTCTATGTAACATTTCTGGTAGAGGGTCCGAGATGTTACTGCGTGGGATGGCCACAGTATCTTTTTTTGTTAATTTATTAAATTTATATTGCCAAAAATACTTGGTTTGAAGCAGCTACCTGCTTGTTTCCAAGGAGAGTGCTCAATTTGTGCAACAAATTGTCCGTGGAGATTACCTGAATTACCCGAAACTTTACATATCACCCATTTTTTTTTTAACATTAAAGTTTATTGGGAAGAGGGACATGGTACGTTGTACAGTGATACAGCATTGTAAACAAAAGTCCTCTTTCTCCTTTTTCAAGATTAAACAAAGCCACTGTACATGTCTTACGATAATCATCAAGCTTGAACAGTGAAAAAAGCTTGGTAATAATAAAAGTCAAAACAAAACAAAAACAAACGAACAAAAATAAAGTTATATGCCCACATCTATACACACCTACACATATATACATGTATACACATACACATCAATAAGTACAATGGTTACACTTAGTTAAAATCTGATCTAAATGGGGTAACAAACATTCTCCAATTTTTCCAGTAGCTTTCAAATTTGTCAAAATCAAGTCTCATATGAAATGTTATTTTTTCCATTACATAAATAGTATGGATAGCATCCATCCAATCCTCAAGGCCAGGAACTTTATCACTGAGCCATTTTCTTGTAATACACTTTTTTGCAGCAGTCAATAGTATATTGTAAATATATTTTTTCTTATGCTCTATGAGCTGTACAGGTTTTATCCCAAGGTACTACATATCACCCATTTTAAGTCAAAACAAAAACTTAAAAGCCTTCCCTTAGTAAATACAGAAAATTGTATTAACCATCAGCCCTTAACTCTAGTCTACACTACACATTAAGTTAAATTTATTTTCAGGAAATACATGAGACAGCCCTGTGGAGCCTGGGGCAAAGCAAAGTTAAAGTGTGCACAGTCATTGCAGATGTAGTTTGTCATGACAGATGGTAGCTCAGTTATAAACGCAGACACAAACCATTCTAAAGCGTTCTTTTACCGCAGGCCTGTCCAGGTCAAATAACCACGGTAATCTGCTGTTTATGACTTTTGTTAAATTTATGTGGAGAGAAAAAAGAGACAAACAGAATGTGAATGCCTTCAGTGAATCAATAAAACAAAACCAAACTCCAGGTATGTTTGTGATGAGGAAATAACATTATAACAGAGTTTAGAGAATAGTGAAATAGGGCCCTTTAAAGTAAATCAAATATACTAGAATTATAAAACAGATCAACTTTTGCCCTTCGTCTGGAGCAACTTAAAAAAAAACAAAAAAAAAAACATTGTCTATATTCATGAAGATGTAGCAGGCCCTGTTCATTTGACATGACCTTTTCAGAAACAATGTGTCTGCTATGTTTCATTTGCACATTGAATTAACAGTCTATTATAAGGTCATAGCAAAATCACTAACAATCATTAATATTCTGCTGTGGCATTTGGAAATATAACTATTTTGATTACACCGTAAAAACAATATTACCTCCAGTTTTTCATGTCTGTTTCCTCCCTGACAGTTTTGATGGATAGAACTTGTCTCTCCAGAGTCAACACGTCTTGATTAGCCCAGCGCCGCTCCGAGACGTGAGCTTCAGGGACATCCGTGTAAACTGCCGCTGTTTACCTAATAACGCTCAGAAGACACGCACTCATAATACTACTCTGAGAGAAATTTAGATTTTTAGAGCACTCAGACCTCACATGCTGGACAATATGGGATAGTCAAACATGCATGAGTGAAAATACAAGTAGTGATGATGGGGGAACACTGTTATAAAAAAAGAAATGTTTGTAAAAGTTTGTTAAAGTTGATTTTATATATTTTTCACATTTAATCAATCAATCAATCAATCAATCAATCAATCAATCAAACTTTATTTATGAAGCGCTTTTCATACAAAAATGTAACACAAAGTGCTTTACAGTGATTTAAAACAACCCCACATTTCCTTCCACCCATCCAACCAGCCCCAACAAACCCCAAACCTTAAAAGTTTGAATTAATTCTGTTATATACTAAAAGCAAGTCAGTCAAGTCATTTAAAACCAGCAGGATCTAAGAATAGTTATCTTAGCTGAGTTCACACAGTGGACACTGTGAATTCAAAAGCCAGTTAATTATAACATATATAGAAAGGTGAAGCCATAGCCCTGCATATATATCACACAGCCATGTGAGTCTGATGCAGAGCCATCCTACCTTTAATAAAGTTTGGAACATTATTTTTAGGCCTATATCGCAATGCAGTGGGATGTTTATTTATTTATATGGATCCTTTTAGGCAGTGCCATCAGTTAGTCTTCCTGGGAAGTCATTCAGGTTATAGTGGTAGAATGACTTAAAATTTATGCCTATGATCAATTGGTCAATTTCAGGAGAAAACTTGAGGGCCCAGAAAAGTTAGTGTGAGGGTTGCATTTAGCCCCCGGGCCTTAGTTGGGACACCCTTGTGTTACACAAGTTATTAAATCTATTTCCATGGAGACAAGCAAGTTATCTCGCCAGGCCAAGTTAAGGGTATAAAGGTATCTTTAGCATTTGGATAAAAGCAGATAGTTTAATGTGCTACCATGGGATAAGTTAAAAAGTGCATCTTTAAATCTGAATTTAAATTTTTGTGAAGAAATGTTTTATCAGACTAGGCTAGAGAGATGTCAAAACTGAGAGAGAACAGACACTAAAAAATTTGCTAGTGTCGTATCTTACCTGTGTTTAAAAACACCAGATATCCACAATGCAGCATTTTTATTTTCCACCTGCACTAAACAATATGGCTGACTCTTGACACATTCACAGAGAGGGTGTGTTGACAGGAACCCCCTTGTCCGAGTGGTTTTGAAAAGTTCCCATGTTACAATCAATGCACTGCCAGCTCTACATGCTGTGCTGTCCTTGTCCAGCCACCCCAATGTGAACCAAGGTGAAATGCATAAGCCCACCATTTGTATGTTGTTTCCCGAGGGCTCCTGCTACCACTTTAACCTTGGCATAGTTTAATTTGGACCTTAAAGCCTCCATTTAAAGCTGTTTGAGATTGAAGGAGAGTTTAGTGCAGAGGCAGCCAATCTATTATAATATGTCTTTTTAGATGTGATTAGATTGTACGGATGTCCTTGGTCTTTGTAGTGCATAGCTCATGAGGGAGGACTCAAAAGTAGGTTGCAAGCATTATTGTAATAATTTAATGAAAGAGGAAAAAATGTGTATTGTGTAATACGACAACATTGGTCTGTGTTCCTCTTTGGATTTAGGTTGTGGTCAATTCTCTGGGTAGTGTTTCCCTTGGTTCTGTAGTAAAGTGTTGAAATGGAAGAATGTAATAAGGGTGGGAGTTGGACAAGACATAAATCCCATAAGACTACATAAGACAGTGGTTCTCAAACTGTCAATTAAGTCTACATTTTTGTCCTCTTTTGATTTAGGCCTTGTTTAGAACTACTATATATAGCATGTGGTGTCCTTTTTACTCCTGTTTTAGCCCTAGAATAGTTCTTTTTTCTGGTTTAGATCTGGTGTTGCTTGGTGGGAAAAGTTTGAGAACCATTAGTGTAAGAAACAATATAGGGCCGAGAACAAGACAAAAGATGACATTTAGACATAATTATATACATATTTTGTTCATTTTTTTATGCTTTTTATATCATAGCATTCTTTTTTTTATTGTTTTAGTAAAAGCGTTGAACAAAACTGTAACGATGAAATAAGAGTAACTCTGATATTGATCTGTCTCTACTGGACCCAAGATTCCTATTATACTGTCTGAATTAGGTCTGCAGCAGTTAATCAGAATAATTGTGACTAATATAATATAATAATCATTGACTATTTTACAAATCATTATCTGGACTCTACAGAATCAAAAACATATGCCAAAAGATGTTTTAGTCACAAAGATAGAGGCATTAAAACGAAATGACACAAAACAATGATCGGTTTGTGATTTTTATCAATAATACAACAATAATAATTTATCCACAAATATTGTCTATGTCTATATCAGTCTTCAGTCAGCATATTTTGACCTTAAACAGGTTTAAAGGTGCACTGTGTAACTTCACATGCTTGTTTCTATGGAGATGTCATTGCTCTGTCTGGAATTGTAATTTATTCAATTACATGTTTTTTTTAATACCTAAAAATTAAAAAGGCATTCTGACAGAGAGCGGGGTTGCCTCTCCACCGATCTGACCTGTACCTTTGTCTGGTCATCCATGGAGAAAAGCATTTGACGGACCCTCCTCCAGAAATGTTACACAATGCATCTTTAAAATGTATTTGAAATATCTTAATATGCAAAAAAAAAAAAAAAAAAAAAGGAAAAATTGACTTGACAAAAAAAAGTTAGTTAGTTGCACCCCTGACATAAAAAAAAATTTGCATTAAATCAAATTACCTAACCTTAACAGACCTCCCCCAGTGTCCATTTGCAAATCCTGTTATTTAATCTAGAGACAAGACAACAGATGACCTCATTGTTTTTGTGTAATGGTTTACACATTGTTCTGCTCCTGTGTGCACTGAAGCATGTCTGAATCAAAATTTGCATAAAAATTGATCTAATACCCATTTTACCTGTCTGCATTTTAAATACCAGGAGGACCACGTCAATATGCTCTTTGAATGCCAATGCAGAAAGGTACAAATGACTGCTCTTTTTTTGTAGGTGGTAAATCCGAAGAAGAAAGGAAAGAAGAAAAAATACCTCAACTCTGGAACGGTGAATAAGCACTTAAACTTTCTTAGTCAAAGTTCATATTGTTTTTCAAAGGTGGATAGAGTCATTTCTGTTTGTTTGATGGTCTTGGTTATGGTTGTCAAAAGCACTAAAACTTGAAATGAAACTTTATTAATGAAAAACATCACGCAGACAGCACAAAATTTGATCTGTTTCAGAAGTCCTTGTGGCGTCATGTGGTAATCCAAAAAGTGCTCTACTGTGTTTTTAAAATCCATACACCTTCGCTAGCGTCGTTGGGATTTTTTTAACCCTGAAATTGCCACTCTCTACTGAGCTAAAGGCAAAAGGTCGCTGTTAACTTGAAAACTACCACTACATGACATCACAAGGTGGAATAGCATTTTGAGCTTTTGAGGAGATGCAGACAAACTAATAGACCAGGCTTACACAAACACATGTGAATGAAACAAAACACAACTCCAGGGATGTTTTAGATGAGGTAACAACATTTTAACATGGCTTAAAGCTCAGAATAATACATTTTGTGTAATACAGGACCTTTACATTGTATGAAATCACTCCAGCACAAAAATAGTATCTGGTATCAAAACAAGTCACTCAAAAGCCACCTGCTTGTCTCCATGGAGATGTTATTGATCTGCTGGTTAGAATGCATATATATTTTAGCAATAAAACACTTTAATGGTATACATGCAAGATAGCTTTGTTTAAAGGCACACTTTGGAACATTGCAGGCAAAACATAGTCCACCTTTAATATCCTCTGGCTACTCGTAAAATGAAGTACACCTAAGGGATTTTATAGTGATTAGATTTTATAAATGTTGTCTGGTGTTTATCACGTTCAATGAATAGCTGCTAGGCACAAAATACATAAAATGCACATAGATTTCATATAATGTTATTTGACTCTTACGTGTTCCTTTGGCTCTAGGTGACGTTGCTGTCCTTCCTAGTGGACATGGAGGTGACCTTCTTGGACTACATCAAAGGCGGGTGGGTCATGTGCTCAGTTTCATTACACGGAGAGAGAGAGAGTCTGTGATGGTTAATGAGGAGGGCCATGCTGAGTGTCTGTCCTTCTGTCTCTCTGTGTGGTCATAATAACCCCACTGTGACTCCACTAAGATAATGATCTACTCTGAGAACCTTGTAGACCAGAGCAGATTTGCTTTTAGGGACACTGCTACATCCATTTTCAACAGCATAATCTATATCCATATTATATTAGGGAAGGAAGCGTGATGCAGCTTCAATCGATTAGCCATTATTTGGTTAATCAATAATCGTGATTACTGAGGTTACAAATTAATCATGAGAACTAGAGATAATATTTGTGACAATTTTAGAAGCATTTTTTTCTGAAGTCATTTTAGTTCATTTTAATCTCCAAAAAAGTAAATGTAACCATTCACTTTATCAATCATTTATCATGTTTGTTTTCATGGGCCGGTCCTTTGTGGAGGAGTGATTTATCAAACATTACGAACGAAACTGAACTAATGAATTCACTGCTGTTTGGACAATAATAGTGACACAAAGATTTGAAATACTGACATCCTGGGCTATGGTTTATGAGGCTTCTGTTTTATTTATTTATGTATTTGACAGTGTGCATTAATTAACATTTCTGTAAATGCACCAGATTTAGCCAGGGTTTAGCCAAGGTTCATTTTCCCTTACTCCCTGGACAGATGTTACATTATCATCCTGAAAAAAGACAGGTTTAAACAATGCACGCACAAAAGTATTTACAATCAAATTACATGCACAGCTATTAAACACATGTAACAGATATAATAACAAACATTCAGACCACACAGCTTAGACAAAAAACATGACAGAACATGAAGAGCTCATAGAAATAAACTGGAGACAAGACAAAAACACTGACCAAGTGTGAGCAATGCTTTTTCTTAATTAACCATTTTTAAAAAGGTCTTTAAAGATCCGTTAAGGTCTTTACAACATTGTTGCTGCAACAAAACAGTGTTTTAGAATAAAAACTTGCAACTGAATATGTATATTGTAACAGACCAGATAGTTTATTTATACCATATACCATCATATTAATTTGCAGTTATTCTGTTGTTGTGCCCAAACAGTTGTTGTGCTGACAGAGCTGTACCCAACTGGTGTTTTCAAAAAAAAAAAACTTATTTCGCCTTAATTCTTCTATCTAGGATCACCTGCAATGCTTTGCTTTAGCTAGCCCACCATTGCCAGTTTCCGACACACAGTTACTGCCTGTTTCGTCAACTGGTTGGAGAGAGAATGTGGAGAGGTACAAGCCTAGACAGACAGATGGTGTGACCTGAGTCTGCATGGTGCTGTGTGTTATTCATAATGTGTGCGTTGAGTTAGCTGAATGTTACACATGAGGATAGACCCAGAGCACCCAGGCATGTCATGGCTGCTCACCCACTCCCTCTTCCTTCATTAGGTTCTCGGAGGGGGAGAGTGTAGGGAGAGTGTGTGTGTGTGTGTGTGTGTGTGTGTGTGTGTATGTGTATGTAATTATAGAAATTCTCCATTACAGAGCTGCTTTCTCGCGCCCTTGCACTTACCTCGTCACATGCACCACCTTCACCTGATTTCACCCCAGCACTCCCAACATATGAAGACAACCTGAGATTATGTTGTCAAGGTGTTGTTTTGTTCTTATATCTGAAAACAACAACGATCTGAGTCAGTTCAAGAGTAATGTGATTAAATCTGGAAGGGCAGTGTTGCATTGCATTTATTCAATCACTGGTTGTTTTGACATAATATCGTCTTGCATCTACTGCTGCTGGAGGCATTAGCCAAGATAAAGGTCAGGAAAAAATGTCCCAAAAATCATAAATGTAATGATTTAATGTCATAAACTACACTGGGGATTTTCTTGGTTCTTGCTTTACTTACAGGAATACATGTGGCCATACCGGCTTGTCAAAGCCTGATCCCGTCAGATCTCAGAAGCTCAGCAGGGCCGGGCCTGGGTAGAAATTGGATGGGAGACACTGGGAAAATCAGGTGCCACAGGGGGGGCGCCAGTCGCAAAAAACTGTCATTGTGTCCTTAGGCAAGACACTTCACCCACATTGCCTAGTATGAAAGTGGTGTGTGTGTGAGTGTTGGTGGTGGTCGGAGAAGCCGATGGCGCAAATTGGCAGCCTCGCTTCCATCAGTCTGCCCCAGGGCAGCTGAGGCTACAATAGTAGTTCACCACCACCGAGTGTGGAGTGAATGAATAATGCTCTGTAAAGCGTCTCTGAGTGTCCAGAAAAGCGCTATATAAAACAACATTGTTATTCAGCATGTTAAAGATGCACTGCTCAATTTTCTCCATGCAGATGTCATTTTTTTGCCTACACTGTCCCACACTATGGCATTAAACTTAACTATCGTCATGGAAACAAGAAAGTGATGCCACCAGCTCAGGTTACAAGTCAGGTCTGTGGGGAAGTGGCCACAATAAGAATGCATGGTCTTTTCAAGGTAAGATTAAAGTTTTTAAGTTGAATGC
Organism: Taenioides sp. WSHXM2023; assembly: GCA_029959045.1. Classification (NCBI taxonomy): domain Eukaryota; kingdom Metazoa; phylum Chordata; class Actinopteri; order Gobiiformes; family Gobiidae; genus Taenioides; species Taenioides sp. WSHXM2023. The sequence continues at coordinate 15,294,369 of CM057085.1, forward strand.
CATATTGTAGAACATTCCAGTCAACGGCATAACCTCTCCATATGAACAAGCGGGAGATGGACCCTCCACTGGAAAAGTTACACAGTGCACTTTTAAATAGACACCACAAATAACAGGCAACCTACTGTAATTACTTACAGAAAAAAATTATCAATATGGGCATTATTGTTTACAATATGTTAGATAAGCCGAAAGCCTGCAGTTGCATGTGTCCCTACATGAGGCACTGCATTAGAACCTCTTCACAATAGCTAATTTGCTTCATGACACACTTAATAGAAGTAGGTGCATTTTCTGAGCACAGGAGCCCCTCACTGTGAGAGCGCACTGTAGCGAGGAGAAAAACGACAGAGTTTAGACGCATGGTCCTGCAGCACTGGTGATATCCATGCAATGTATGTAGATCCGTGATTATATCTGCTTGGATGAGCCAATATTTGTCACCAAAAAATAAAGGGGTCAAATCTTTTTGGGTCCCAAAAGTAGGACATGTCCGGGGAAAAAGATGACATCTGCATCTTAGGGAGTAAAGGAACTGTATTAAAATTGGTAAAACATCCATCCATACATTTTCTTCCGCTTATCCCGGGCCGGGTCGCGGGGGCAACAGTCTAAGCAGGGACTCCCAGACTTCCTTCACCCCAGACACTTCTTCCAGCTCCTCCGGAGGGACCCCAAGGCGTTCCCAGGCCAGCTGAGAGACATAGTCCCTCCAGCGTGTCCTGGGTCTTCCCCGGGGCCTCCTCCTGGTGAAATATTATATTATAATATATTATATTATATTATATTATAATATAATATTTCCACAATTTCACTACTGTTTTACCAGTTTTACATATTAAAATGGGTAAAACAGTTGTGAAATTGTAGAAATATTATATTATAGGATTATTAATTTTGAATACATTAATGTTATTATTGTATGAAAGATGAAACTCTACACAGTTTTTGGCCCTCTGTCTCTGTGTGCCTGGTCCCCACTGCTCCCTTTTCTCCTGACTGACAGCCCTTTTTGAAGCTTCAGCTCATTCAGCTAATTGTTCATTCGCTTAGACCCACGAAACACGATCTGCCGCCAGCATTTGCATAAATCACTCATTTTAGTGCGCCTAAATCCACCACAACGCTGCTTTGATTCTTTTCATTTTGTTCAGCGTTAGTACCACCCATCGCTCCACACAAAAAGCCCTTCTTATTGCCCCCAAAGGGATAAAAATGAAGAATTGTTGCTGTATCTTTCATGCAGCGTTGTGCTTTGAGGGTTGCACTGTCAGTCATGGTGACAGATATTGTTTCCTCTTGTTTTGGTTTAAGATTTGAGGTTAAAAAACAGAATAGATGCAGGAGGGGATGTCTTCTTGTATTGAATTGATTTTGAGAGCCTGTGATTAACTGTGATTTGTATACAATTAAATCCTGAAGAGGAAGTTGGATAATAGCCCATTGGGATTATACTACTGAAAGAATAGTGATGCAAAAACAAAAGAGATTTGATTCAGGTAGGTTTCTGTCTTTTTCCTCTCCTTTTCCTCACAGAAAACTCAGAACCACAGCATCTGCCGGGACATCTTTAGGACAGGGGACACCATAAGCCCTCCTGCCATTTTTAGGCCACTCTGCCCACTCATGTATGACTCTACCCCCCCGGCGTCTCTGACTTATGAGGAAAAGAGGGCAGTTAAAGCCACATTTTAGGTTTAAAAATAGGATTTCACTTAAGTCAAGCTAGGTAATGGGCAAAGTGTTTATTCTAGTGCAGTTATATATTTAAAAACACTTTTCGAGCCCTTTTCTAAGTAGTTCAGACCTTAATTTGAACACCAGCTGTTAGACTGTGATACATGATTTAGTCATGAAAGTAAATCAAAATGTTTGTGGACATTTTAGGAATTTATAGGGGTGCGGCAAGGCACAAATGTTTATAGAGTTCCTTTTTATTGTTGTATGTTGAAACCTACTTTTGATGAATTCATCTTTTACAAATTGTTATTAGTCTTTTTAGCAGTCTAATCATAGACCGTATAAAGAAGTGGACTAAGTGAGTGTTGCAAAAACCAAATGAAATCAAGGCAAGCCTTTAGCTGGAGCAACATCAGCTCCAACTAGAATAATTTCATATAAGCTTCATAAGTATTTTGCTACTGCAATGCATTTCTGGTCAAAGTCATTGCCTTAAGTTTGGCTTTAGGTAAAATTCTTTGATAGCGCAAATAAAAGTGAGCATGCTACTGTTAAATATTCTTATGTACTTCAGAAGAGTGAAGTTTGTTGGGTCTTTGGGAAAGCCTGGCAGCCCCCTATCTCCTGCTGTGTGGTATTTTGTAGCATTGGTCCCTGACGGAGGAGCACAGTGGGGGAGAGTAGTAAGCGACAGAGAAGCAGCTGTTAAAGACCCCTATGCAAATGTAGTTGATGTATTTATAGACATTATGCTTTTTTATGGTATATTATAATTATAAGTGGACCACTATTCAACATGTAGTTCTTTGTAAACAGCAATATTTATCTAAAAAGGGGCTTCCTGCACAACTGTGAAGCCCGCTTCTTTATGTACTATTTCACAGCAGTGGATTTTCAGTCACATTATTTAATTGTTGAACATGGCTACATACGTTTTTTGGGGTAGGTGAAAATTTTCCGAGCACTCAAGACTCAAAATATTAAAAATAAATTTGAGTAAGCCAATGCCACTTTGGTTTAAGCTCATAAAAGTAGATTTTGCATAATATGTCTCATTTAAAAGAAGGATTTTTTTTTTTTTTTTTTGCTCAAACTATAGGGACAAACTGAGAAAAGAGAAAGTAGTTGTCATGGTTTCATACTGTATTAGACCAGTTATAAATGGATCACTCGCATCCAAGTGCCATGAGGGAGTAATTATATGTAGAGAACAGATGTACAATTATTTTGTACAAGCCAATATGAAAAGGCAGGGCTCTGTTTACTCTGCAGTGGTAAAACTTAATTAAGCTTTGCAAAACAAGTGGTTGTAGCACCAAAAAGAAAATGCAATCTGAAGTGTCTTGGCTGGGAAATATGTGATTGAACTAAAAACCTTTAATTTAGAGACACATAAACATTGCACAAACTAGTGATACTTTGCAAATGAGTGCGGGTGCTCTGCATGTATTTCTATGGTGGAGTGTTCAGCAGTTACCATAGAGACACAATGCACACATTAGCAAATACTGTCAAAAAGTTTTAAGATTGTCTGAAAACAAAAATACAAAAAACTAGGTAGCCTGTGTTATTTTATGTGTGAGAGACTCGTTTAACAGCAGAAACCAGCTCACCTGTTGTAGTTCCAACTATGTCAGCTCTTTATGGTCAGATTGTGTTAAAATGAAGCTCAGATTAAAGTCAGTTAGCATCACACCCCCAGGGAATGTTGATTAAATCAGCTGCAGAGTATCAATATGCGTATAATATTGCAGACGAATTATGTACGAATGATGAATGATGAACCGATGGAAGTGAATCACATTTCATTGGGACAGACCATATGACAAAACATTTAATCACAATTTTTTCCCCTAACTTTATCCAACCACAAACTGCAACCGCATTCAACTGAAAATGACTAAAAAGTCAAATTTCTTCCTTCAAAGTCTGAACTCCGCTCCAAACTACATGCTTTTTCTGATAAACGATTGGCTTCATTTTGGCTTCATTTTGATTAAAAAGACCCACTTGATCAATGAAATGACTGAATTTAGATCTTAATTAAAATGTATTAAGCCAAAGCCATACTTATGAATGAATATATTGTATACTTATATTATCCTTTTAACAATAATGAACCAAGAAGGAACATGTAAGTGGCCACATCTGTAACTGTGCTCTAGCCTTTTTAAAAATCAAGCTACCGAGACTTGAAACCATATCTCCCCCGCAGCAGTTACGAGTCCTTTTTGAAGATAACTGGTTCAAACTCCAGATATTTTTGTGAGGGCAAAAACACATTAGCACCAGTCAAAGGTTCAGATAAAGTTGCAAGAGTGACTGTTATCCACATAGATTTTTACGTGTGTGGACTGAGATGATTAGCCGGCCTTTTAAATACACGGAGGGTCCCAGTGCCTTAAGGACAGAGTGATAAGGTTTTCTCTGCACTCCTAACCTGACTCTGACTCTTATCAAACCTGCTTCAGACCAATGTGGCTTTAAAGGGTTCTGCTCTAGTGCACTCCTCACTCCAGCTGTCAGCGAGATCATTGTGTTTGGGCTGTTGGCAGAGAAATAGACAGGTTCAAATTACATTACTTTTTCAGTGTGTAGACCCTAGTGAGTTGTATTTAGTGGAAGTGGATTTTTGAGGGTACATGCCAACATGCAGGGTGAATTATAATAATGTGATGTGTTTTGTGATTTTACATTTAGTTTTAGATCCCATGGTATCCACAAACTATGGAATAGCATTTAAATCAGAAAAGCCAGGCAAAAATCCAAAGTTCAGTATTCAGTGCATAAGTAAACTTAGTTTATTTCTTGCATTAAACACTAGATTTTGGTCTCAAAATTTGCATTGTTACTTCAGCTCATATTCTGTCCAGGCTATTATCATTTCAGTCATAATCTTTTGAAATAGACAAACTATTCCAAAACTTCATGCACATCATGTAAAAAGAAAGGAGACAAAAATAGAAATCTCATGTTTGAAGTTTTGGAGTTAATCAGAGATCTTATTTTGCATTCTTCCAACTGCATCAACAAACTACTTGGACTACTTGTTTTCCCGAATATACTTTTGTAATTTACTTGAGTAATTTCCTGGACCACTACTTTATACTTCTACTTGAGGAATATTATTTTGCAATAACAAAACTCAGTTTCTGTGCCATTTTTGGCTAATTCTGATTGGGGAGGCATAGTAGCATCCTAAAGAACATTAAATAGGAAATTCATATATTTAATAAGAAAAGAAAATTTTTGGTGGTTATTTTTGGAAGATGTAGGCAGATGATTTGCTTATTAAAACTTTGTGCATAGACACTTTTTACACAGAGGCTCCAAAAATACCAGAATAATGTATTAAGCTTGATTAAACATACTAATTTTTGCCTGATTAACACTGAAGAAACAGATGACCTTTTAACAAAGCACTTTGTTCTTAATTTTTTCTGTTTACTGTCACAATGGGGATGTCAAATCAAGTGCTGCTCTGGGGCTACCAACTCTTTTACTCTCTCCAGTCATAAAAAGTTGCAGTGGTGTAGCTTTGAATCTGCGCTCTGCTTTTGAAGTGGTCTCCTGCTAACACAAATCCATACACATAGCGTCACTCTCCAAAAGTCCTCATAGATTTCTCTCACTTTTCCCTGACAGCACCTAAACTGTACACAATAGCTGGCTGACGCATTTTCAGAGCACTGACGTATGCCCAACTTACCCTGATAACATGACGACGTCATGCCAACGTTGGGCCAACGTATGTGTATACGTTGGGCCAACGTTGGCAGTTGACGTTGGGCCGACGTCATTTTGCTCATTGGCAAGTGGTTGGGCCAACGTCATCAAAAGACGGTTGGCTAGACGTTGGTCCAACGCCTTGCCAACATTCAATAGGTCAGTTTCAGACGTTGGCCCTACGTCGGGCCAACGTATGTGTGGACGTTGGGCCAACGTATGTGTATACGTTGGGCCAACGTCAACTGCTAACGTTGGGCCGACGTCATTTTGCTCATTGGCAAGTGGTTGGGCCAACGTCATCAAAAGACGGTTGGATAGACGTTGGCCCAACGTCTACCCAACTATTAATTAGGCTTTTTATATACTGTATATATTGTACTACTAAATTGCATACTTTATGGAAAGTAATCACAGGTGAACAGTGCATGTAGGTTTTGTTGCAGTATTGCAACATTTATTGATAATACTTGAATTCATGTACACACATATTATCAAAATATAATGTTCAAGGGTGGTTCTTAATTACAATGTACAAAAAATGTTACCAAAATATATTGCTGAAGGCTGATTTACAACAGAAAAAGTTCACTACATTTCAAATGCATTAAAATGCACTACAAGTTTCTGTGTACCTATATAAGTAGATGGAAATAAATGTAATGAGATCAACTTCTGAATGTAAAAATAAAATACTACCAACATGTCAAAACATACCTGAACAATCATGAGAAATCATAGCACCAAAACATAGCATATTTTCATACTTTTATCAACTAAACACACCCTAACTATGCATACACCGTGCGTGTGCCAGCACTGGATGGAATTACTAACAAAATAACAACCAAAATTACAACCCAAATCTTAGACAATATATCTAAAGTGAATTTCAAATACAAGCCGATAAACCACGTGGGACAAGATCCAGTTGGAAAATGGATAATTAGTCAATATTCAGTGAGTAATCTAGCACTTTTCACGGGTGACGGCACATGCTTGAAAACCGATGCGATGTAGTCAGGTGAAAGCGGGTTGTCACTCTTTTTACCTAGGACACAAAATAAGTAACGTTAAGTAAAGAAACCACTAAGATTACACTGAGAAAAAATATTCACTATTCAATGATACAGGCAGTTTAAAATGTTGTGATGTCACATGAATGCAATCCATTAGCTAATACGTTTTTAGGTCTGGACATTAACCACCGTAGTGAGGTTTATATCGCCAACTAGACTGGGTTGGTAGATTAGGTTGAGGACGTTTCGGCTCGTCCGACTGAAATACAATCCACCCAGTTTAGTCGGTGATATTTATTGTCCAAAACAATAACTATCAGCACCATTTAAGATAATATGAAATGTATAATGTTTACGTGAAATTACCTGATATGAAATGGTCACTGCACAAGCGAAATCCATTAGGTGACGGGTTCCAACGCTCGGTTTTCTTCAGCGCGCTTCTTGCCCGTTTTATCGCAGAAATCCATTTTCCCCTCCGAGCTGGATCTTTGGGAATGCGATAAAAGGCTTTATCTTTAACTTGTCCTCGGTGGTTTGTACATCCAGGGGCACAGCATGAGTCTACCATCGTTGTAAGCTGGAAGTTTTGTAGGCTAGTTAGTTAGTTTGTTTACAATAATTCCTGCCAAGATGGCGCCCGGTGGTGCATGCTGGGATAGCGTGACGTCATCTCCCGGAGCTCTATTGAAACGAATTGTCATTACAAACGTCGGCTCGACGGTCGCGCCAACGTCGTTAACCTGTGTCAGATATGACGGAATACCGAAAAATCGCGAACTTCAAACAACGTCGGTTCGACGTTGCGTAATGTTCGTTGGCTGCACGACGTCGTGTAGACGTCGGCTTGACGTCTAAGATTATACGTCGGCAACGCCGACGTCGGCAGGACGGATCAATGTTTTCAGGGTAACTGTCTGCTTCCTCTACAATTGTGGCATTTTATCAAGTTGTCAACCAGTCTACCTTGTCTGGCCTCCCCCTGCCCACACACACATCAACACAAGTACGCATTCCTCTCCCTCTCCTGCATAGTGACAGGAGAGGGAGAGGAATGGAGGGAGAGGGAGAGAGAGAGCGCAAAAGAGGGAGAGAACGAGGGGGCATATATAATTGATGCTTCCAGGCTGTAACTTGCTGTAGCACTGAGAAAGACAGACACAGATTTAAGCAGTGTCCACTGTCACTAGATTTGTTCTACATTTTTCTGGAAGTGAATGTTCTGCTGATTTTTTGAAAAACTGGGATGGCTACTTGTCATACCAATTAATTTAACTATTATTTGTTATGTATTGTGTAGCACCAAATACACAAAGTTGCCATGGCATTATAACCAGCAGTGGTTAGTATGTAAAATAAATCTGCTCACCTTGAACATGAATGAATTCCTCATACTAGTAGCAATATATTGCCTTTAAAAAGTAACTAAAGCTGCCTGTATCTTCTGAGAGCTCACACTTTTCTGTGATTGGCTTAATCCACCTGTCATTCACTCACTGGATGAAAGAGTTAACCAACAGAAGGAGTGTGTGGGAAAAAAATCTCCCTATGTTTTTTTTTTTTTTTTTTTTTTTTTTTTTGCCATAGAGCTTTAATATATCCAGTTTTGCAGATCATAATTTGATATTTGATCACTAAATATTAAGGATGCATTGATCCATTGTTTTCTGTTCCGATTCAGCAAAACACACTATACGTTTTGGATATGCTCTGATGTAAAATGTTAAAACTGCTGTGAAGCCTCAATCCTCCTGAGACACCATATAACACATTAGCAATGTTTTTTTTTTTTTTAATTCTCTCTGGAGACTGGGTTGAGTTTATTAAATTGAACACGGTGAAGGCAATAACACAGTATTGTACGCACTTTTATCTGCTCAGTCCCCATTGTTTGAAGAGAAAATGATTTTAGCCGAGGAACTCAATATTTAGCATGGACAATAATGAAAACAAATTGAATATTGGTCCATGAGTCATTTTAGACTTGTCTCTGGGGTCATTAAACAGAGATTAGATGTGAATATTAAAACAAACAACATGGACCTGCCCACTCAGCCTGTATTTAGTCCTGTGCAGTGGAGTGACAGTAGCAGCTCCCATCATTAACCACTCCAGTCTCACACACAGTAATGAGCACTTACTGTCTTCTGCTTCAAGAGGAATGCTGTGAAATGAGACAACTTATGTTTGATGTGTTTTGAAGGAACATCTGAGCACATCTGAACTCTTTATTTTAACCAAAATTTTAACCAAATCATGTTAAAGGTCATATATTACACAAAGTTGATTCTTGTGATCTTTTAGCCATGTTAGAACATTTTATACCTCCTCAAAAACAAACCCAGAGTTGTGTTTTGTTTCATTCACACATGTCTGAGTAATGCTTTATTATTAGCCCACTTCTCCAAAGCTTAAAATGCTTTGCTCTACCTTGTGATGTCATGAAGAGGTAGTTTTCAAGTTAACAACTACCTTTTATCATTTGTTTACTAGATATTGGCAATTCCATGGCTGAAATCATCAATATGATCCTAGTGAATGTGTATGGAGATTAAAAAAACACAGTGGAGCACTTCCTGTATCACCACATGACATCACAAGGTGGAACAGTGTTTTCTGTTTGAGAGAAGAACAGGGCCTAAATATACAGGGTTTGTGTGTTAAACATGTGTGAATGAAAGGTATGTTTCTTATGAGGAAACAAGATAATAACATGGATCATTAAATATCGTAATAGGGGAGTATATTTTACTTCTAAAGGGTATTAATTGTTAACAAATATTTACACATACTTAGAGCACCATATCACCTTTTATTGATTTGAAAATGTGTTAATTTAATTTCAGTTTGATTTTTGACGCTCTGAGCCCTGTACAAGAGGCATGGGCCCGTAAGGTTCGAATAGGGCCCGGGAGAGATCACAAGGTTACTCAAACATGCATGGATGACGTATAAAACCACTTCAGGCATGTTTTTGATGAGGGAACAATCAATAAATAGTCAATAAAGCACACTCTCATACAAGACAATCATTTACATGTAGATGCATTACTTTTACCATGTACTATTATTTGGCCCTTGGTAACGTTATGGTTGCTGGGTAACATAGGATTGATCCATGGAGCAATAATAAGAACTGGATAAGATATGCCCCCTCTGTCCGCGCCTCAGATTGATCTGCAGCTCCGGCCTAGGAAGAATTCTCCCATAGAAGCACAATGCATTTTTTGTGAAATCAAACTGCCCGTGTTTGGCTGACAGGGCATCGACAGCTTTCATAAAGGTCGGATTTTGTTGGGATTCTTATGTATTTTTACAATATGAACTTTACATTTTTTTTAAATTGTCAAAGTGCCTAAAAGTCAGCTTTGTAAGAGTTAGCCTAGCCCTGTTCTGAGCCCGCCCTAGCTCCTCTCTAGCAGCTCGCGCTCTGATTGGTCAGAACAATGGCACAGGCCATTGAAAACAATACATTCATCTTCCAGATTTTATTAAAATTCTATGATCACATCTGCTGCCCCTGTCCAACCAGGAAGTAAAATTTCACCAGAATTAAACTAGGAAAAACAAAAAACTTTAATAACTATGTTTTTGTGAAAAGTTGCTCTAAACTGTCTTTACTTTAAAAGTCCTTAATTGCACAAAATTGACTCTTGTGAGCTTTTAGCCATGTTATAATGTTGTTTCCTCATCAAAAACATACCTGGAGTTGTGTTTTGTTTCATTCACATGTTTGAATAATGGTAGGTTCACCAGGACCAAGCCAACAACGTAATGCGATGAAGATATTTATTAATGAATGAACGATGGATGTCTGGACGAATGAGGTAGTGATGGCTGGGTTGAGGGCGGCTGAGGCATGGTCCTGCTCCTGAATCTCAGCTAATCATATTAACTCCACTTATTAGTTTGTCTGCATCTTCAAAGCTCAAAATTGTGATGTCATGTAGTGGTAGTTTTCAAGCTCCTTTTACCTTCAGAGCAGTAGATCTTGGCAATTCCAGGGCTGAAATCATAAAATCATCCAAAGGATTCTAGTCAAGGTGTGTGGAGTTTACAAACACAGTGGAGCACTTCCTGACATCACAAGGTGGAACAGAGTGTTTTCTGGTTGAGAGGAGAACAAACAGGGTTTGTGTGTTGAATGAATGTATGTGAATGAAAGAAAACACAACACAACAAGTATATTTTGATGAGGAAACAACAT